>MU831682.1:0-121056 GCA_029204225.1 Diphasiastrum complanatum
CTCAAGATTAACATATTACATCAACCAAGTTGGAAGTGACAATTTCAGCACTCTGCGTCAATTCTAACTTGGTAAATCCAATGTACATCTATCTACAATTCCAAGAGCAAATCTTAACTTGAAAAATGGATCTTTAGCCAAGGCTTGGTTAAGATATTAGCTATGCACTCGGATGATGGCACATGATGAAGTTGTACCTTCTTGGATTGCACCTTCTCCCTCACAAAATGATGAGCTATCTCAATGTGCTTTCTTCTAGCATGGAATATAGGATTTATAGCAATTTGTTGAGATGCTTGATTATCACAATAGATGCAAGAGATCTCCTCAGCCTTCATCACTTGAAGCTCCTCCAAAAGTCTTGTCGACAAGGTTAATATAGATTTTGTGGTAAATAATGTCGAACCCACAGAGGACAACGTTAGAAAGTTATATATTTGATAAACTTTATGATTTAATTTTGAGTGAAGTGGCTTCATGTGTTATTCTGGTTGTCAACAAACATTAGAAAGTAACCAGTATTACTTGTGTTGGGGCTATGTAGTGGCAATCTTGCCTCTATCAAATCGAATGAAATGCGTTTCTACGAACGAGATGTTATCAGAGTAGTACAGCAATACTACACTCCGACTGATTAAGGTGTCAACAGAGAGTCGAGAAATGTTTGATGTATTTGTGTTTGTGCAGACAATTAGTTAATTGCATTCGTGAACTATTCGGTTCTAGACAGAAGTCCTCAACAACTTAAGTCCAAGGGTATGGTCCAAGACAACCCTAACCCTAGTTAATAAGTGAGAGAGATTTGGCACCCTGCGTGTGTAAGTCCAACCCGATGATCACATAGAAGATTTGATTGATTAGAAAGTCAATAAAAGGACTTTAGGCCTTTTTGCGGGACTTTTAATGTCACAGGCCTAAATGTCAAGTTAGTGAATAAAGTTGGGTTTCCCTTCAAATTGGATGGTTTCCACATTTTTTTAAATTTGAATAATTAGGGAGGCAGAAATGGACCAATAGGATTCAGAGGCCAGAGTCCTCCTCTCTATTATAAAAAGAGACCAACTTGAGTTCCAACACATGTTCATTTTCTCATTTCAATAAAGCAGATTGGTTCTCTTCAGAAATGGATTGATGAATGTCCTTGCTCTTTTTCTTTCCTTCTCCATCTCTCATGCTTTCTTTGGTTTTTGCTAATTGTTGGATCTGATTGTTATTTATTTGTTTTTCAATTTTTTTGTTTTCAGTATTTAATTTGCTGAGTTTTTGAAAAGAGACAGTTAAAAAAAAAAAAAAGCAAAAATTGAGAAAAGACTGATGAGCAAAAGTTAGAAAGTCATCAGCATGGAAAAAAGGAAGCACAGTATTTGATGAAAAATGACTTAAAAAATCACTATTTTGGTTAGATTTGGCCTATACAGTACCAGAAACCTTCACTGAGCTCTCAGGCTGTACATCCACTCTAGATTTATCTAATTTGAGGTGGGTGAAGGTTCCTTTCCAAAAAATTCCCGGTCTTTGAGTCAAGCGAAGGTTCAGTGATATGCCATTTTGGGAATCTTCGTCGAGCATCTTAACCTCATTATGAACCTTCGCCGATCTGCTAGATAATCTTAAAATGTCCAAATTAGATTGTCCATAGGTTCAGATTGTGAAAAAATGCATTTATGACAGTACTTGGGCAAAGGACCCTCCTGGGCGAAGGTTCATCCTTCGCCAGCCTTGGAAAATGTTTGCCTGATAGGTTCAGATCCCCAGAAACCTTCGCCGAGATTTTTATAGCCTATTTTCACAATATTGTACATGCCTGCATATTTTTGTTTAGGATTGATCAACCAAACTAGTATTCAGTGTAATGGACCCACCAAATTCACCTATAAGTTGGCTGAATTCGATTCATTCCTCACTTGTGCTAGCGAAGCTCTTGCAAAATTTTCTTGCGACCAAAGCCTTCCAAAATTCCTGAACTACTTTCTGATATACTTTCACGCTTCTTACGTTACAAATCTGATTACTATGTCTTCTACTGATACTTCCCAGTCTCCGCGCTATACTATCCATCGTGATGTCCCATCTGCAACGGACATCATGATCCTTCCTAGCACAAGCATGGTCACTCAATGGATGACCCTTGCGGAGCCTCTGCTCACTACAATGGGTATTCATGAGAGAGATTTTTTTGGCTGAATCAACATGGATTTCATCACTCTTGCCTTCAGTACATGGAAGGAAGAGAAATCCAAATTTTATATCACTTTTCAGGGAGCAACACACAAGGTGCGCATCACTGAGGCCACCCTTGCAGCCATAGGTATAGCGTCTAGTACACAGGCCTCACCCAATCACAAGAAAGCCAAACATGCCATCAAGCCTTACATTGACCTCACCAATGATCTACATTGGACCAACAATGAATATCCCATTGAAGCCATCACTGAGCCTGTCATACACACTGTTGTCTAGCTACTAAATAACTTTCTGATGGTTGGCAACCTCAGGAAAGACCGCATCATGTCCCAGATCCTCCATAGGATAGTTGATTCCTATACCAAGTTGGCCAAATCCCCTCTTGAACCATATAATTGGTTCAAGACTATTTCTGGTGAGCTCAAATGAGCTATTAAGGGCAATACTAAGCAGCAGTTTATTGCTAGCTCTTAATTGTCTCTTCTAGCCGCTTCTCACCTAGAAAACAAAATCCATGGCTTCCACCTGGATTCTGTGCTTTCGGTCTACGAAGAAGCATCAGCCGAGTTGTCTCACCAGGCCTCAAGTTCTCATAGTCGTCGTCGTCCACGCAGCGAGATTGTCATTCCTAACTCACCTTTCGCGTCACGACGTCGCACTAGACATACATCGTCAGCTGCGCTTCCACCTCCTACTGCTGTTCACACTGAACTTCCTATTCCCCCCATCTCTGATGCTTCCCTCGCCTCTGCTTCCACACAAGGATAGTCTGTGGCCATTGGGGCTATCATTTCCATCACAATTGGCCAGGTCGCCTCACCTCCGCACACCGAAGCCACTTCACCAAACACGTAGTTTTTTATGGATATGTTCGATGATTCCGACCCCCTTGGGGCCGCCAAAATATTTGAAATGCCCCAGAGCTTTGCGCCCTTTGAACTCCAATCCCCTGGAAGAGGATTCGAACAGATCCATGATACTACTGTTGGTGTTGAAGACTCCACCCAGTCACTTCAAGCTGAAGACAACCCAGCTGCACTTCAGGTCGACAGAGTTGTGAAATCACCGAAATAGTTCGATGCCACAGTGCTTGAGGGATTTGAAGAAGAAGACATTTTTTTTTGAAGAAGAAGTATTGGCACCTATTCCACGCCAACCAAAGACAATACCATTAGGTCCTCTTGCTGCTGCCACCTCCACGATAGTCAATTCTGGTGATGCTCTCGGTTTGGTCTCAAGCCTTGCGCAAGTGATCCAGTCTATGCTGGATAAGAAGAAAGAAATGGAACAGAGAATTTCCGATATGGGCTCTGAAAACACTCTGATCAGCCAGAAAATTGTCCAACTGGATTGAGAGTTGAAGGTTGCCAAGCAACATGAAGACAAGGTTGAAGCTGAAAAGAAGTTGGCCCAGCAACAAGTTGATCAACTGGAAGAATACATCAGCTCCTTACAAAACGCTCTGACAACCGCACAAGATCAGGTGGATAAGGCCATGCAGGATGCAAAACAACATATGCAATTGCTGAAGGGTCAATTGCAGATGGCAGAGCAAGATTGCACGCGTCTCCAACGTGAATTGGATGTGACCACTGTTGAGCGTAATGCATACCTTCAAACACAAATACCAGATCATCCGGTCACACCGACGGAGATCGCGTATTTGTTCAAGAAAGTGAAAACATACAAAGTGGGCCTTCAGAAATTCCAAGGTCTCTTTGACAAGTTCAAAGGAGCAGCTTCAACCGAGTTGGCAAAGGCTAAAGAGACCATCACTGCCTATGAAAAAGCTGCCATTCAGGTATTGGAAGCTGGACCACAGATCCCCATACCGGTCATGCCGCAATTCTCCCCTACATGCCAAGAAGCTATACCAATGGATACAGGGTTAGATTCGAGCATGGACCAGCGGGGAGCTCCAGATATAGCAAAACAACCGCCAATATTACCGGCAGTGCAAGAGGGTCCATCCTCATCAAGGATCACACCTCTATTCAGAAGGCCCATCACCTTCTTAAAGCAACATCCGCATGATTCCTCACGTGGTGGTTGGGTTCTGAAATTTAGGACGTCCGAGATAAAGGCTGGCAAAGAGTTGGACAAAATACCTGCATTGGAAGAGCAGCCGGCATGGAGAATTGCAGTGTTTGAGAAAACTCCAAAATCCATCAGGAGTTACGTCACCAGCCCTCGCCAATTGCAGGTAGATCCTTATTATGTGCCAATGTCGAGAAGGAATAAATGGAAGGATTTGGGATTGGCTATGGACAAAATCACCATCCATACACCCAATTGGCCAATCATCCATCAGCCCTACAACTGGACAATCTCAGTGGACTTCCACCGAGACTTACAAGCCTAATAGAGAGAGTATGTCCACTCTCCAGATCCAACGGTGCAACAATCGGCAATGTTTGCAAAAGATCTAACTCTGTTGGCGTTAGTGGCAACCTGATGGACAATTGTCTCCCTCCTCTGGCGTTCAATCCAAATAAGCCGATGGCCTCAAAGCAAATCAAAGATCAGCTGTCGGTTGCTCGTTTATACTTTCGTACAACAATGATGGGAGGCTCCTGGGAATCATGCTTCACATCATGGACAACCTCAAAGTGGATTGCCAGAGCCAACCATTGTTTTCTGTCACACAATTTGGATTTTAATATTGCACGCCTCGACTTTATGGAGAAGGTGCAGTACCATGTAATAAAGATCCGGCGCGAAGCCAATAAAAGTCCCCAATAACTGCATCTCGCAGGTGTCGTGGGACCGCCACCAATTTTGGTGGGGGATACTATTGGAGGATTTGCGGATCCCAAGGCAACCCTAACCCTAGTTAATAAGTGAGAGGGATTTGGCACCCTGCGTGTGTAAGTCCAACCTGATGATCACATAGAAGATTTGATTGATTAAAAAGTCAATAGAAGGACTTTAGGCCTTTTTGCAAGACTTTTAATGTCGCAGGCCTATATATCAAGTTAGTGAATAAAGTTGGGTTTCCCTCCATATTGGATGGTTCCCACCATTTTTTAAATTTGAATAATTAGGGAGGCAGAAATGGACCAATAGGATTCAGAGGCCAGGGTCCTCCTCTCTATTATAAAAAGGGACCAACTCGAGTTCGTACACATGTTCATTTTTGCATTTCAATAAAGCAGATTGGTTCTCTTCATAAATGTATTGATGAATGTCCTTGCTCTTCTTCTTTCCTTCTCCATCTCTCATGCTTTTTGCTAATTGTTGGATTTGATTGTTATTGGGATTGTGTGTTATTCTACTTTTTATGAGAGAGAAAGGGTAAGCTATCTTTGTTGTGGATGCGTAGTGTTAATGGGTGTAGTGTTAATGGATGCGTAGTGTTAATGGTTAGGGTTAATGGATGTTAAAATTAGATGTGAATCCTCCATACATGTTGAAATCTGAACTATACTATCGAGACAAATCTTGCAAGTCCTTGTGAGACTCCAAGCCTTATTCACTTTCCACAAAGGAAACACCTTTCCTTGGATTTGTCCTTCTTGTATTTGTATTTCGAACTTGAAGCTCCATCTTTCACCTCAGCCCCCTTGCTTTGGTTCTCCTTGGATGGATTAGTCTTCTTTTTGTAGCATCTTGAGGAAAAATATCCTCCCTTGCCACAAAGGTTGCACTTAGGTGGCATCACATATCCCCTTCCTCAAATGTGAAACGTCCTCGTGAACATATAATCTTTATTTCGAGGATCATTCGCGAAACATTCGGTTCTTCAGATATTCGTTAAGGTGAAAAGATATTTCTTCATATGTTTTTTCCTTTAGATATTTCTTCTGCTTTAGAGACATATGACTTTGCTGCTTCTTGAATTGAATAGGTTGGAGTTGATCGTTGAATTATTGATGAGAACATGAATCAAACTTCAAAACATCTTCAAAACTTCATAGATTCAGCGTTCAGCATCACATAGAAACATCACCATTACATAGGCAAGAATGAATATTCATGATTGATTCAATTCTTCATGTAATCGTTAGGCTAGCTCCAAATTTCATTGAGTCTCGTATAACATCAAGGTTTCCTTTGCTTTCGTATAACAGCCAACTAGTAGGTTGCCGAATTCTTCAAGCTTACTCAGGAGCAATGTTCCATCAAACAACTCCTAAGTTAACTTTTCATCCTCATTTGAATCACTATGAAGTGTGATTTCCTTACAATAGCGAGCTGAAAATCTTATAAAAGAACTTTTAACATAAAGATTCAGGACAAAAAATAATGTCTTTGTTGCAACAGTTCCAAACTGCCAAAATGAATATGTACAAAATTGCTTATAACAAAGTGACTTCCTTTGGTCTTGCAGATTGTGTCGAATCTCCGCAAAATAATCAGCAAGGTTTCGCTCCCAATCCACGTAAAGACTGAAAAGTTTGGGATAGGCCATATTTACATTGATCAGCAAACCTGCATCATCAAAAGCACCTAAATCCACAACATCTTTTGATTTGTACACTTGGAACTGCAACTTCCGCATCCAAAATTGTCGCTTATTGTCTTCATTTCGCAAAAATTGATATTTTTTAATATGGATATACTCTAAGACATACATAGCAGAAGAGCCTATGTATAACTCAGCTGATCCGAAAGGCACGACTGACAAAATTTCCAGAATTCACACATGTGGGGAATGTCCACAAGTATGATTGACCTTGATTAAGCTTTGTGATTAGCACAGTAACCTGATTTTAGATTGTTTAACAAATCTAGTTCAGAAGAAATGGCTTAACCACAATCTAGCATGCTAAGCATCAGAATATGATAGCAATGAATCAAAGAATGAACAAAAGTACAAGATTTCAGTGTATTAGCATTAGCTTCAACACGAGTTAGAGAGAGAAAGCTAGAGTTATAACAAGCAAAGAAGTTTAGATCCAAAATGGCATGAGGTAGCTACAAAACTTTGGTTCTTCATCATTGATTGTGAGGAGAGCTACACATATTTATGGAGATTGAGGTAGCTCGAGGTAGAACCACATCTATCCATTCCAAAATGACAACTAAAGTGACATCTAGAGTCTATGTGACATTTGTCACTTGCCATGCATGAAATTCTACCAACTTTTTACAAGTGTATTAATTCTAACTAACAAAGTACAAATCATCATGCATGTGTCCATTACACTTTGTGCATGCCTTGCATGTCCCTATGGATCACTTACAATCAATGCATGTGAATTGCCACGAGTTTCTACAAGCATGGCTTTGCCAATTCTATGTCTACAAACTATATGCAAGTTGTATTCTTCAAACTAGACTTTACATAACCATGTAGCTCAAGTTCTATGTAGGCCAAACTTGGCATTTTGCATTTATGAGCTACATACTTGCATGGTACAACATTTGTAGCAAGCCAAGAAATCAATATGGATTTGTTTTTCCAATTTTAACACTCCCCCTAAAAATAATCTATATTGATTTGAACATGGATCTTGGTATAACTCCAAGATTGGATCTATGCTTGATGAAGGAACTTTTGCTCAAAGGTTTGGTGAGCATATCAGCTATACAAGATGATGTGTCGATGTGCTCCAAATTGATTTCCCTTCCAATGAGCTTCTCTCTCACGAAGTGATGTGCAACTTCGATATGCTTGTTCCTTGCATGGAATATTGGGTTGTTGGCAAGGGCTTGAGCTGAAATGTTGTCACACATGATCATAGGTAGATCCTCTTCCAAGATTATCTTTAGTTTCACTAGTAACCTCTTGATCCAAAGCACTTCCTTTGTTGTTGTAATGAGTGCCTTGTACTCAGCTTCACATGATGAGAGTGATGCAGTATCTTGCTTTTTGGAAAGCCAAGATATCAAATTTCCTCCAAGATATATGACATAAGCACTTGTAGATTTTCGATCTGCTCTATCACTTTCAAAATCTGAGTCAGAATAACCAATAATAGAAAGATCTTCACTTTTATACAATAAACCAAAATCAAAAGTTGAAGATATTTATCTAAGCACTCTCTTGGCCATTTTCCAATGACAGATAGTAGGATTTTGCATAGTCTGGCTCAACTTATGAACACTAAAGCTTATGTCAGGTCTAGTTATTGTGAGCCAAATTAAGGAGCCTATAAGACTTCTAAAAAGCGTGATGTCCACAAAGGATGTTTCATCACCTTTGTTAGAATCCTTTACATTTTGCTCCATAGGTGTTTCTATACTCTTACAATTCAACATATTGAACTTCTTTAACATTGAAAGAGCATACTTGGATTGACATACAAAAGCTTTATCTTTAAGAAAGTCAATCTCTAATCCTAGAATATAGTGAATTTTTCCAAGACCTTGCATCTTGAACTCTTTTCCAAGTGCAATCTTGGTTTCCTCAACTAACTTGATACTACTTCCTGTCAGAATGATATCATCAACATAAATAAGAAGAATGACAATATCTTTATCAAAAAACTTGACATATAAGGAAAGATCATAGTTACTAAGATTAAATCCTAGTGACTCAAGAAAGGTGTTAAGTCAAGAATACCATGACCTTGGAGCTTGCTTCAATCCATATAAACTTTTGAAGAGCAAGTTCGAACGAAAATTTTCCAAGCTACAGATGCGTGTGTCAATGCAGCTATCACTTGACTCGACAATGCCACTGCCGATCATACCTGTGAGAGCGTTCCCTCAAAATGCCACTTGACGTTGGTTGGTTCGAACCCCAAGAGTTGAACCTGATCACAAGAATTTTTCACATGTAACCGGCATACCATGCCTACCTCTCACATGTGATTGCTTGCCCTCTCAAAATTGTCGTCAATGATGAGTAGTCATGCCGCCAAACTGCACTTCCGTCGCCAATACTAGCTTTCTCCACACAATTCCGCTATCATTCGCCCCCATATTGCATTCACTGCCTCCAAATACCTTGTTACCCTGTCAGGATTAAGTAATAATGATAAAAGTCATAATGCCTCATTGTACCACCCTGTAGCAAGTTTCACCAGCCAAAAATTGCCCCAAATTTGGCCCTACGGTACCCAAATAACGAATGTAGCCCATCACTAGGTCACCCACACTCCGGTCGATAGAATGGTAATGAAAACACCCAAAAACACCTTTTTTCCTGCTTTGTGACATCGCTTTTCCGTTGGCTCTGAGCATCCAGTTTCAAGGGTCATTTTGGTCCAAGGATGGCCAAAAAAGGTGCCCTCTAGCTATAGTTAGCCCTCTCCAAATATTGCCCTTGCAAAATGAACTGTAACTTCGTAATGATATTTCTTAATGAAGAAATGCGCTTCTGGCATGTCGGGTCCCAATTCACATTTCAATGTGAAAATTTTTAATGAAGAATTTTCAAGGACTGGCCTTCAACCCTTTCAGGGCTCTCTTCAAACCCATCCAAGGGTGTTCCTTGATCCTGTGGCCTACATTTGTCTCTCCACACTCGATCTTCACCGTTGATTAGAAGACTTGGAGATCAAGTGGCCACACACATTTTTGTGCACCGAAACACTCTCTTGCAGCCGCTATGCACTTCTATACACGATGGCATTCACGCGACTGGGCGCACGTGAGGCCCCACAACCTCTCCACGGCCTTCTTCCCAACCTTTCTTTCTTTCTCTCATGTTTGCAAAGCTATGGCTGCCAGATACAATCTGATCCAGCTCAATGTTGGCTCCACGGTGTGCCATGGCCTTTTGCAGTGTTGAAAATTCTAGAATTCACCGTGTGGGGAATGTCCACAAGAGTGACTGATCTTGATTAAGCTTTGTGATTGGCACAGTACCCTGATTCTAGATTGTTCAACAAAATCTCGTTCAGAAGATATGGCTAATTCACAATCTAGCATGCTAATCAATAGACTATGATAGCAATGAATCAAAGAATGATTAAAAGTACAAGATTACAATGCATAAGCATTAGCCTCAACACAAGTTAGAGAGAGAGAGCTAGAGAGATAACAAGAAAAAACAGTTTAGATCCAACCAAGCATGAGATAGCTACAAAACTTTGGCTCTTCATTACTTTGTGAATGAGAATGATATGTACATATATAGGAGAGCCAAAATTCGTGGTACTCCTTGCATTCAATGCACATCCTACACCTATTCAAGTGCAAACAACTATTAACTTGACACCTAACTGCTAGCATGCATAGGTTGCACCTAACTTCTACCTACTTTCTCCAAATGGCAATTTCTCAACTAGCCATGTACAAATCTACATGCATGTGTCCATTAGAGTGATTGCATGCTTTGCATGTCACTATGGAAACTTAGGACATTATGCATTTATTGTGGCTCGAGTTTCTACAAGGTCATAATTGACCAATTCCATGTGAATCTCTATATGCATGTCAAACTAGACATTGTCAACATTATTGCATATCATACTAGACCAACTAGACTTTATGCATGTCATTGGAATTTGATCTACCTAACCCAAACTCGTCCTATTCTACAAGGATATGTGCTCAATTCACATACCTTGGATATGTACAAAATATTTACATGGGAAGGATCCCCCAAACATTAACAACAGATGATAGATATGTTTTACAATTTTTAACAGCAGACATCCTCACCTAGCTGGGGCGCCCAGCTGTAGCTGTTTACAGCTCCCAAAAAGAATGCCTACAGACCAAGATCCAGAGTTTTTCCATCAAAAACCCTAGCCATGAGAAGAAGAAAAAATAACTTGGGCATTTTCCAATCTCACTCTGAGATCTTTCTTGCAGCTACCTGCCTCACAGAGGTCGCCCTACCTCAAGGCATCTGATGCAATTTACAGTTTGACAATTGGTGCGGTATCGACTGCAAACAAACTGATTTTCCCAGAAATCCGTCAACACCCCACAAAACTGAAAATTTTCCAAATTTCTTTTGTTTTCAACCAAATCTGACCCTGTAAATTGCTATGGCTCTCTGTCACTCCTCTTTGCAAATCCCTTGCAAGCCCTGTTGCACCAAACGACTATCCACACAATGAATAACTAAGCCACCACCGATGATTTCCCTGAAACCATTGAAACTACAAGATTTTCTGTGAATTCTCTCCGGAATCCACCTACGACGATCATTCTAATCTTTTCCAAAGCTCCGATCGAAGGAACTTTGCTATCTCCAGCCATCTGGACTGCCTATACCCCATATGTAGTCATCTCTCCTAAGACGCTTTGAGTTCTATTTCTCCTGGTGAAAGACGCTATCCCATAGCTCCACCGGATCGTGCATACCTGCAACACCCTGACGGTCTGATACCATGTCGAAATTTTGTTAGGATCTAGTGTAGTATGTAGATCACATCACACAATCACCATAGCCACTCCTCACAAGCTCTCAAAGATGGCACAACAAAAGTTAAGTCTATTATAAAAAAACACTATACATATAGCAAAGCCCCAAACTACATGGGCTCAACAGGTGTCACAAAACTGGCCTACCACCTGCCAAACTAGAGTTAGGCCCAATATGGCTACATATACTGACAAACCCAAGACATGCCCCTGAGTATAGCATAATGAGCTCAAAATCACTGTACAGGCTAACTTCTTCCTACATGTGGCTACCCGACTTACCCAAGTAGCCGTCTTCGGGACCAGTGCCCAATCAATATATCCTAACGGGTCACGTCCCGAACACAACCATATATAGTAAATCAAATAAATTGTACACCAATTACATCATCACATTTAGAGCTTACATAAAATGTATATCAGATTAACTCTGATTTTTAATTCTTATGCACATAATTTACAATATTCTACATGGCTAGATTTGCCAACATTGGCAATTTTTCACACTCCTCCTCAAATCTAGCCTTGGAAATTATGATACTTTTACTCCAATTAAAGATCTTTGCTTATCATATGATCCTAAGACAAGGATTTAGTGAATAATTCAGCTAAGCAATTCGATGAAGACACATGGTAGAGCTTGATCTCATTGGCTTGCACTTTCTCCCTCACAAAATGATGAGCAATCTTGATGTGCTTGCTCCTTTGCATGGAATGTAGGATTAATAGCAAAGGATTGGGTTAATTGGTTGTCATAATAGATGATAGGAACCTCCTCCTCAATGACATGAAGCTCCACCAATAGCCTCTTGAGCCATAAGACCTCCTTGCATGTTGATGTCAAGGCCTTATACTCGGATTCTGTGGAAGATAAGAAAATTGAATCTTGCTTTTTGGAAAGCCATGATACTATTCCATCACATAAGAAGGTGGCAAATGCACTTGTTGGTTTTCGATCCATTTTGTCACCTACAAAATCCAAGTCACTATAGGTTCTTAAGCCAAGATTAGTCCCACTATACAATATGCCAAAATTCTTAGTTGATGAGATGTATCTAAGAACTCTTTTGGCCATCTTCCAATGTGATATCAAAGGAATTTGCATGAATTGGCTTAATTTTCCAACACTATAACTAAGATCAGGTCTAATTATAGTCAAATATATCAAGGAGCCTATAAGTCTTCTATAGAAAGTGATGTCCTCAAAGGATGCTTCATCACCATCAATAGATGCTTTTACATGTTGTGTGAGAAATTCAACTAGTTTAATCATATTTGCTACATTTTTATATTTGGCAAATTGAGGCCAACTTTATATTAGAATTAGAGTTTGACTTTTCAAACTTAATTAGTCTAAATTTCATCTAAAAAAACATTTTTTGAAAGTGTGAGAAAGTTAGAAGTTGAGTTTGAGTATCAAATTTAAATATTGGGTACATTGAATCTAGACCCAGAAATAGTAGGGTTTACATTTTGGAGGGAAATCCAAGTGGCCGAATAGGGTTTGGACCTACTATAAAAGGATGTAGCTCATGGAGACGCAGATCTTCTCTCTTCTCTATCTCATTTCATGCTTATACATGGTTCTCTTGGGTTCTACTATCCATTGGTGGACTATACTTGTGATTGCTTGCAATTCTGTGTAGAATGATCTATATTTGTTATTTTTAGATCCACACATATTAAATATAGTAGCTTGCTAGTTTTGTACAAACAAAAATAGTACTTTATGTTATGATTCAGTTTTGATCAAGTTCTATTAGAGTTTGCATCTCATTCATAGAGTAGATGCTGATTTTTCTACATTGGCAGGATTGTTGATTTGTTCTCTTTCTAAAACCAAGATCAGTTTATAAATCTAGATCATCATTGATCCCAAATCTTTCACATGGTATCAGAGCTTGTGTTTCAAGTTATGAAGAAGGAAATCATATCTATCAATGATTTGGTGAAGATATCAAGGCTAGAACATGCTAGAGAGGATTCTACACCAAAATCTAGTTTCTTGCACCAATCAATACATATATAGTGAGTACATATCATTTGATTATGATGCTCTTCTCTTGTTCCATTAAATTATTTGTATATGTTACATTTTGAAGAAGAATGTAATCTATTGTTTAGCAATTTTCTATTTTCTCTCTTCATGTATGAACTTGCATACTTTTCTAAACTTGTTGTATTCTATGGATTTTGTTATTTGTTGAATCTGAACTCTGCGGTAGAACCACTGAAATAATTGACAAATATAGTTTTGTTTTTCATTGGTTCCTCCACGTTGTGTATTTCGATGAAATGTTGCTCATGCTTGCCAATGTGACTTCTCCATCCCTTGTGATGACTAGACACTCAAGCTTCCATATGTGTGTGCAAATTTTTTTGTATGATCTCTTAGTATATGCTGCACATCTCAAAATCAAATAGTTTAGAGTTCTCAATTGTGACTATAGACACTATGGTTAAAGCTTTGGGAGTTGGTGAGGCCTTGAGAGTGGTGGCGACAAGCAAATAAACAATATTGTATTTTTTATTTTGATTTTTTTCATTATCCTACATGGCATTCCTTATAGGGTCTTTTTGATATTGAGAACTCCTCTAATGAAACACTAAATTGGTTGGTGTTTTAGCTATAGGATCTTAAGTGGATGCATTCAAGGTGCTTCCTCCATCATTTCAAAGGTTTATTAGAGTCTATTTTTTGCATTTTTGCATTGTTATGAAATGAGCTAAATTCTTGCAATTTGAGTCACTAGCATCATAGATTTTGATTAATTCAAGGCATTGATTGATTCTTTGTGATAATCTATAATTAGTATCTCCATTATTGATAAAATTAAACACTTGTAGGATCTGATTTGAAGGTGTTTAGGCTTCTAAAACTAGGTTCTAATCATTTCTTATCTACAAGATCAAATTAGCAAGTTTCACTTGCTTTCTCATACTTGATCAAAGGCAAGTTTTGGAGTCAATCTCGGGGAGTAGCATTCAAGCATTAGAGAGATAGGAGGATTGAAGCTTTTGGAGTTAATTTAGGTTCTTCTCAGATGTGTGAGAGACCTCCTAAGAGTGATTTAGGTTCAGCTCAAAGCATTTTGCATCTACTCATCATTAAGATCATTTTTTGGTCAAAATTGTGATTCTCAGTGTGATTTTGACATGCATGAGAGATGTACAGTCGATTTGAGTGGTCATATGCATGTGCTCTGATGGTTGGGTCACAAATTAGTGATATTGGCTAACAAATTCTATAAAACTGAAGTTTACGTAAAAAGTTTCGTAATGACATTTTGAGACTGATGTTGTGTGCTTCGCATGCCAGTTGGACATTGGTTTAGTGACATTAGGAAACGAACAATATTTTGAATTTTTAATTTTGATTGCCTTTTGTACTAACAATATTTTCTTGAGAATTTTTTTGAGTTACGTAAATGGACCAAAAATTGATTTTTTTTTTAAAATGAAAATTTTAATCATTTTTTTGTTATCTATGGAATGAGTTTAAATAGTGAATTGACTATACTGAATTTATCAATGAAAGTTAATGTTTTCACTAAAGCTAAAATATATTCCCGATTATAGATTATTTAAAATTGACAGAAGAAACTGCAAAAAACATTGTACTCTGGTACATGGAATTTACCTAGTTTATATTTTAATGTCATTAACTTTTGGAGTAGGGAACTCCCAGGTTGAAATAGATTTTTTTTTCTTTTCTGTTGAATTTCAAATTTGGTTAAAATTTAAAATTGGTTACTTGTCTAATATATTTCTAAACTGATCATTAGAAATGGGTCAATCAAACGTTTGTGCAAGATACTCGTCAAAATTGAAGTTAAAATCGTCAAACAATATAAAATGGCCATATAGAATGAGTGGTGACAAAACTCTGTATCCGAGCAATGAAATCTTGTTTGGATACAATTTAAGAGTTACTGAAATCCTATTGGCAGGATTTTCATTCATGTAATTTCATATTCTGAGTTTGGATAGTTTTTGCCAATATTAACGGAGTAATGCCACACCAGTCAATAAAAAGAAAAAACAGAAAAATTTGTAATTAATAGGAACTGATCAAAAATAAAAAACCGATTTCATTTTCGGTTAAATCCTATGGTGAAATGTATGCAAAAGATCTGACTAGTACTGTTTTTCATACTAGTAGATAAATTTTGTATATCAGTGATTCAAGCCAGGTATAGAAATGAAATTGTCTCAAACTTTTTCCTACCGTAATTCACATTTTCATTACTAATGCCTTTACATCTTCGTTGTACTTTAGCTGAAACAGATTTTGAGGGGACTGTGGACATCAGAGGTAGTAAGTGTGATCAGGAAATGTATTTCGCAGTAGGATTTTGGTAATCCCTATAATAATTCCTTAACACCAGGATATTACTTTCCTGGATTAAATTCATTTAGTTTAATTCATAACTGATATTTTTGTAACCATTGAGTTATCTGCAGTTTTGGATGTCAATTGTGATGTTAAAAGTGGAATCTGATACATGGATTACATTGGACCTGTTAATTGATAGAAGCTTGTCCCTAGAGTTAATGCTCTTGGATCCATGGGGATTCGAAGCTTATCACTAACCAGAAAAAATCAGAATGTAATGTTGAACCATATTAATTCTTCTATTTAAATCACAGGATCGGGTATGGATTTGTGATATCCATCTGCCGAATAAATGGATTCTCTAGTTTTTGGGAACAAGAGATAATATCCTATATGGACTATAGGACAACTAGATGCTCAATAGATCTCTAGAATATCAGATAAGGCGATTAAGGGTTTTATGGAAGGAAGAGCTGTTGGTATGGGACATCAATAATTTTGAAAAGGAAATTCTAGGACTATAAAGAACTGATTATCAATGGATTATTTTAGTACCTGATCGTGATACAAAAAAAGAAAAATGTAGATTATTATGGAAAATTTTGAGGTTTAATCTAGATCCCAATGTGGTATCTCACTATTTACAAAATTAGAGGCCTTCAAATCTATTTCTCGCTTTCTTAATTAATCCTTTACTTATTAGTAAATTCTATCTAAGGATCTGTTGGTTGCACAGTTTTTGGAAGAGAACCAGCTATGGTATAGAAATGAGATTTTTCCAAAAGTAATTTTGGATAGATTCAAAGTAAGATGCCAACTTTAAAATTTTCGAATAAGAGAAATTCTCTAGGGATTGTGTGGAACAATCTGGAACTAGAACATGTTTGAAATTCGAATCCAAATCTATAAGTAGTGCAGTGAAAGGTCGAAAGCTACTAATTCCATTTTGATTAGAATAGGAGTAAGTTTGATCAGGATTTAAGTTTGAGATGTTTGTATTAGATCAACCTAATCTTATTTGAGTACTAGGATCGGAGAGGGGTTGATTGAGTGAAAAAAATTATGTTATTAGTGGTAAATTGGATTGGAAAACTGCTGGGAGTGAATGTTATTTGTCTCAAAGATTTTTCGAATATGTTATTTACTCATAAGAAATAGAAATTCTTTAGTAGCTGAGTTACAAAATTTTTAGTGAGATATGTGAGGAACATATGTGGATTCTGGAGGAATCTACCAGATAAGAATGTGTTTGTGTACTGAGTCAAAGTGAGATTATTCACATTTGTGCACGACTAATCTTGCATGAATCTATTATGTATTTTTGGGGTTATTTGGTGCACCTAACCTAGATAGTTAACATAAGCATATGATCAAGTATTGTTGAGAAAAAAATTTGCAGAGTTACCAGATCTTTCTGTGGAAGATTTTTTGGATTCTAGGAAATTATGACTGACGAATCATACAAATCTAAATATTTATGATTGACGGATCATAAATAGATAGTTAATTATTGTTAGAGAATTATAAGAAATTGCAATGATTCTTAAATGCATGAGGAAAAATTCAGATCGATGTTTTGAATATCTTTACTCCAGTGTTTTATTGAGAGCCTATGGATATCATAGACATTCTCATGATATAAGTTTTTACTTGTGGAGAATTTAATTTATCTAGTAGATACTATTCAGCTACAGTTTATGGTCTACAGATGCTTGTGTACAGTTCTTTTGATTGGATCTCCAGTATGGCATAGGGGACAGACAAATCTATTAAGATGAATAATTGTTATTTTCTTGCATTTGATGCTAGAAACATGAGCATTTAACTCAAGAGAGTATCTAGGATACTCAGAGTTGAGTTTTCATCATTCTATATCTTAACGATATTTCTCCTAGAGATTCTAGTTGGATGAATATTATGTCTTAGAATTGTGGATTCTAAGGATATTTGTAGCTGAAAGTTTTTGAATTGTCTGCCAAAGTTCGTGGATTACATGAAGGTGATATTACTAACTTATAGAGAGTGAAACCCAGTTGAGAAAATTTATCGCTTAGTAAACTTTCCAAACCTGAGTTTGTACTCCAGAGTAGAGATTAACGATTGAAAAATAGGTCTATCCCTAAGTACTTGTTTGACATGTAAGTCTGACTAAGGATAAATATTTTTTAGGTTAATAACGAAGGTTAAATGATCTATTTCTATAATTCTTTCATGTTTTGAGGACAAAACCAGATTAAGGGAGGAAGAATGTCATGTCCACATCCTGAACATAGGATTCAATATAGTCCTAGACTTCAATACCCAAACCTGCAAGTAATCAATAGCCTTGTGAGGCCCAGAAACACTAATTGGAGTTAGTGCAAGATTTGGGACCATATATGAATGTGTAGAGTATCAATAGCAATCTATGTATAGACAATCCATGTATAGGAACTCCATGCATAGTGAATCTATGTATAGCAAAGTTAGGGGGTTCTAGGGTCTATATAAGGAGGCCAAACTCACCCTACTTCACCATCATTTGGTTGATTCATTGTCGAGATCTCTCTCTACTCTCATGCTTCCTATTCCTTGGCTTGAGGGTAAAGCTTCTAGAGATTGATTGGCTTCTTCTACTTGGTTGGGAGGTTTCTCCAACAGTGTGTTTTCGAGTGTTTTGTCTTGTAAGCAGGATCTTGAGGAGGCGACTCTTACACTAACTGTCAAGAATCATTCTAGCAATTAGAAAAGCAACTTTCCACAGCTTAATCAATCACTTTGATACACCAACTTCTAAGAAGAGAGCACACACAATCCCCAAGAAAGCTTATTTGCAAGTATATTCACACAAAGTAAATTAAAGTACATATATACAATCTAGTTTTTGTGGGGTACTGTTGCATGGTAGTTCTGTCCCCATTACGAGATGTGTGTCCCGACTCTACTCTACATGTGCTGTCAAACTTGCACTCATGCAAACTTTTACATAAACGAAAAACACTTGAAAACACTGCTAAAATAGGAAATAGTCATGGAACCGTAAGAAAAACAATACACTACATCTATTTTATTAGATAACAATTTCTCTCTAATAAAATGATATTTAATCTCTATATGCTTCATGCGCGTGTGGAATACAGAATTTTTAGCTAGCTGTATATCGCTATGGCTATCACATTTGATTAGAGTAGGCTTACTCTGCGGAATTCCAATGTCTTCTAACATTTTTCTTAGCCAAACTGCTTCTTGTGTAGCTGAACATAGTGCTCTGCATTCTGCTTCTATAGTAGACAGAGCAATTGTGTCTTGTTTCTTACTAGACCAAGAGAATACACCATTACCAGCATGAAAAACATACCCTGTGGTAGATCTCCCGTCATCAATATAGCTTGTCCAATCTGAATCAACAAAGCCTTGTAAAACTAGTAAAGTTTGCTACCTCTCATATAACAATCCATGGGTTAATGTCCCATTCACATAACGAATAATTCTCTTCATTGATTTCCAATGAATCTCCCTAGGAGTAGCCATGAATTGACTCACAACACTTACAAGATAACATATATCAAGACGAGTAGTAGTGAGACAAATCATTGAACCAATTAATTGACGAAATAAAATAGCATCAACTAGCGCACTCTCTCTCTCTCTCTCTCTCTCTCTCTCTCTCTCTCTCTCTCTCTCTCTCTCTCTCTCTCTCTCTCTCTCTCTCTCTCTCTCTCTCTCTCTCTCTCTCTCTCTCTCTCTCTCTCTCTCTCTCTCTCTCTCTCTCTCTCTCTCTCTCTCTCTCTCTCTCTCTCTCTCTCTCTCTCTCGCGTGCTGCTCCATCGCTGATCCATGGTGCTGCTCTAGCATTGATCTATGGTGCTACTCCATCGCTGATCCCCGGGCATGGGAGCATCCCGGGACCCCCTCCACACCACCTACATCTTGGAATATGGAACTGTAATGGCATACACTCATCATCCATGGCTGGAGATCTTACCGACTTCATCACAAACAAAGATATATTATTTTTTATGGAGACACATGAGAGCCCATAAAGAGGACTACCCACATTTGTAGGTTACAGATGGGATTCAGTTTATAGGACAGAGACTCGATCAACGAGTGGTAGAGGTTCGGGTGAAGTTGCATGTCTTTATCGAGAGTCACTACAACTAGTTATAGAGTTTCTCCGACATGATGCACAGACACGATACATATGGGCTCATATCGTTGGGCGAGCTATCGGTTTGGATAGGGATCTCTTGATTGCTACCTGCTACTTTCCTCCAGAGTCCTCCTCCTTTGCAGACGGATCTGGCTCTCCTTATACTGATCTCTCTGCTAACATTGTCAGATTTACAGATCGGGGTTATGTCCTTCTCACTGGTGACTTTAATGCCAGGACTGCCACCAGACAGATAGATTTCCACGACACTGATGATATATTACATACACGAGCTATTGATTGTGAGGACATTGGCATCACTAGGAGCTCAGAGGATATGATGGGCCCTATCACGAGTTATGGAGAGTACCTTCTACAGATGGGTGAGGCTCATGAGTTGGCCATTTACAATGGCTTGGCTTGCTAGCCACATTCTAGCAGATTCACTTGCCATCCACATAGCGGAGGACACAGTGTTGTCAACTATCTCATGGGGTCACCAGCTTTTATCCCACTTATATCTGATTTCCACATTCTTCCCACTACCCTTTCCGATCACTCCTTTCTATCTTTCAGTATGGGCTCCATCCCAACTTCCCAACCACTCATTACTCCATCAATCTCTCGTGCACCCAAATACACCTTTGATCACTCTCACATCAAGACATACCAGGAGGCCGTCAGTTCATTTCTTTGTTATTTTCCCCACCACACGTCGTTGGAAACACAAGCTATCTTCCTTACCACGTTACTACATACCGTTGCAGCATTTTCCTTTCTCTCCAAACCACATCGACGCCCACCCAGTCTGTCACAAGCCAGAGAACGCGCAAAGCATCCCTATCCGACCTCCCTGGTTTGACGCTGAGTGTCGTATCCTCCATCTCCAAGTTACCCAAGCTAGATTGCATAATACACACCTTCTTCCTGCAGCTCGTCCATCTTTCCATTATGCCCTCCGACGGAAGAAACGGATGTATGAAACTCAAAAAGGGAAAAGCTTAGTCGATTCCCTTTGCAGTTCCTCATCCAATGCCTTTTGGAGAGAATTCATCCTCCGTGCCCCACCTCCTCCCCTCACTGACCTCCATACCTGGACTACATATGCCACTACCTTATATATTGTACCCACGGACACACCCATCTCCATTTCTCCTCGACCGACTACTTTCACTTTCTTCACCCGGGACATGGTCTTGACCGCCATCAAAAGACTGAAAACTTGTCGCACCCGTGATATTGACGACCTTGAGTCCGAACTATTAATCCATGCTGCAGATACACTTTCACCGATCCTAACCTTTGCTTGATCAAGCAGTTGTCTCCGACTTCCCTTCCTCCTGGTGCACCAACATCATCCACCCCATTCGTAAAACTGGTGATCCCATGGACCCTGGTAACTATCGCACCATTATGATTGGACACATCATTGCTAAGTTATATGGCACCATCCTACAGTCAGCAGTCAGTTCTGAGGTAGAGTCTAGGAGATTACCTGCATTGGACTAGGCAGGTTTCAGAGCACACTACTCCACCACAGATCATATCTTCACCCTTCGGGCCATTATTGAGGAGGCTCGACACAGAAGAAAACGGGTCTACTGTTGTTTTGTTGACTTCAAGAAAGCCTTCAACTCTGTTCCATGATCCCTTCTCATTCAGCATCTATGTGATCTTGGTTTTTCTACTGACATGATCTTGGTAGTGATGGCACTATATGAGAGAGTCTTTGGTTGTTCTCGGAGTGATACCGGCATCTCAAACCACATTTGGAGCACTACTGGCGTGAAACAGGGCTATTTTCTATCCCCAACCCTGTTTGGACTATATATTGATGAGCTTGAGAGATTTATTGAGGGATGTGGTGGCACAGGTTGCAGGCTTGGGAGCATCTTGATTGCTATACTTTTATATACAGATGACATGGCCCTCCTATCTTCTTCCAGAGAGGGATTACAGCGACAGCTAGATAGTCTTCATGCCTTCTACAGTAGATGGGAATTGGGGGTTAACATATTGAAAACCAAAGTTATGGTTTTCAACACATCGAGAGCTTTTATGCAGCGCCAGGAACTCATCTTTGATGGGCAACCCTTGGAGGTCGTATCTTCTTACACTTACCTTGGCGTGCTTTTTACAGACCCTATCTTTTGCATGCTACAGGCAGCCTCCGCTAGACTTGGGAAGGGTCACGCCTCCCTTGTCCAGTTAAAGCGCTTCTGTTTCAGATGGCTTATTCAGGATGCACCGAGTAAATGTAAGCTTTTTTATACTCTCGTTACTCCCACAGCCATATATGCAGCAGAGGTATGGTGTGCGGGTCTTACATCTTTGGATTGGGCCAGTAGTTCATGACTACAGGTCGATCCCTCCCATTCAGCTATCCGCCATCTTCCAGCTTATTCTATATATTCAGTGTATTATGACGTTACCCACAGATGAGCAGAGATACACACAGACGACACTTGCCTCCTCGCGAGACCTTTATGATCAGGGGCATCGACTATCATGTTTCTCTCAGGCCTCCCGGATACTGGATACACTTGGGATTTCTATCACAGACCTTCCATCGAGCACCCATGAGTATATCAAACGCTTTCTCTATAGAGCATACCTGAGCGGACATGGCAGGGATAGCTCGGGGTCAAACCCGACTATTACAGGACACACTTTTTGGAGCTAGACACAGTTGGATTTCCAGTTTTGCCACACTATCTCACCTCAGGATTATCTCATGGGCTCCGATTTATTCTGGGCCAGTTTCTAGTGTCCTCACACTAGTTGGGGATTGAGACTGGATGCTTCCAGGGTACCCTACGTGAGGAGCGGTTTTGTCAGTTATGTTCATTATCTATGGTTGAGACAGAGGAGCATTTCCTTTTCACATGTCCAGTTTACTATGAGATCAGAGGGCGATATCATTGCCTTTTTTGTCAGACACCAGTTACATTACGATCCCTCATCTCATATGAGGACCCTAGATGTGTGGCACTTATGATATGTGAGATGTCCCTCCTGCGTCAGGACCTATGTCAGACAGCTCAGCACACTTATCCAGACACACAGTCTCAGATTACATCCTTCTTCTCTCACCGGAGATCACGTCCTGATGCAGACATGACTGACAACGATTGCGACGACATTCCCAGACCTAGGATGCAGAGACGACGCATCACCCAACCTCAGGTGGTCACGAGAGTTACATGCCCTACTAGACCTCTTACACAGAGACACACTATACATGCTCCTATTCACAGGAGACGTCAGTGGGCTCCTGCACTTCCTCATGCTACAACTCTCATTACATCCTTCTACAGTGCCAGTACAGACCTGGCATCTTGACATGGTCACATTTGACTACCATGCAAAGAGATTATCATTTATGTAGTTATCTTAACTTGTACTAGATGTTTGCTTTTTTCTTTATTACCATTTTTGGAGGCGTTTATACGCTCCACGGTTACCATATACTTGACATGTATTTCCTTAGTCTTATATGCCTTTTGGCATGGAAAAGACATTAATAAAGCTTTCTTTCTTATCCTAGTTAGATAGTTTCTTACCAACCTCCATAGGTGTAGCACTGGTTTGCTATCACACATTTTAAAACGATTCAAAATCTCGTTCACGTACTTTGTTTGTGTTAGTGAGATGATGTTACGTCTTTGCCAGATTTCCACTCCCAAATAGTAGTTCACTAAACCAAGATCAGTCATATCAAAATTGGAAGATACATCCTTCTTGATTGCACTAATCAAATCATCATCATTACCTGTGATTATGAGGTCATCTACGTTTAACACAATCAGTGTGATGCTAGCTAGAGTCACTAACAAAGTAGTAAATATTGAAATCTGAAGAAGTGCGTGCCAAACCTCTAGATAGGAGATATTCATTGAAGTGGTTGTACGAAGCACATGGTGCTTGTTTCAATCCATATAAGGCCCTCTTTAATTTGCATGCTTTGTTTCCATGCCATGTACCACAAAACCACTAGGTTGCTCCATATACACTTCTTCTTCAAGCTTACCATTCAAAAAGCGGACTTCAGTTCCAATTGGTGTAGATTCCATCCAAATAATGCCGCTAAGGCAATCACCATGCGAAGCGTGTTCCATTTAGCCACAGGAGCGAAGGTATCTTCGTAATCAATGCCTTTACTTTGTGCATAACCCGCATAACCCTTTACTACAAGCCTTGCTTTATGTTTTTCAATAGTTCCATCGGCATTGTACTTAGTCATGTATACCCATTTGTTGCCAATGGGTCTTTAGCCTTTTGGAAGATCCACCATCTCCCAAGTGTCATGGTGCTTGCATTGTTTTTTGCCATATCTCCTGATTTTTGGCCTCCTCAAAGCAAGAGGGTTCAGTAGATGAAATAATGTTGCTCATATTAAGCACAAGATTTACTTGAAACATGTCAGGTTCCTTCTTCTCTCTTGTGGAATGTCGTAGCTCTCCCTCCTGGCTAGATTCGGCAACTTCCCCTTCTTTGTCACTCATGAGCTTAGTGTACCATTTAGGTAGTTTGCATTGAGGTGATTCACTGCGAGGTGAATAAGAATCCCAAGTGTTAGAAATCAATGATAAACTTCATTGTTATTGTTCACGATGTACATTAATGTTGACAGTTATGACCAGCTGTCATAAGCCGTAGGCTAGTCTATTAGTCTACTCATAGGTTTTCTCTCTCTATCAGGGTTCAGGGTTTATTTGTACATTTCACATTCTGTAGAAGTTAGAGTGATAGTGTGATAGTGCGTGTTCTTCTTCCACCTTCTTGTGGTGATTTCTTATGGTGAATGCTTGATGTTGCATATCTAATTCTTGACATGATATCAGAGTAGCGATAATCCTCCATGCCTGATCAGTGGATACAGCTTGTCACAGGCTCCGCAATGAAGTGAGAAAGTCTTTCACGAGAGGTGAAAGCTTGGAGAGACAAAAACGGCTGGAAGAAATCCTTCTTTGGTGTATTTTGCAGGTTTGGAGCTCAGAATCATCAGTGGAGAACAAAGACACAGTCCCGGGAGGCATTAGAAAGGCCAGGATAGCATCAGACAAATTGAAAATCTGTTGAGTGGGGAGATTTTTTACAATACTTTCTAGTTGTTGTGAAAAGCATAGTCCCGGAGGCATCAGAAAGGCCAAGGAGTATCAGACAGATTGAAAATCTGTTGAGTGGGGAGAGATTTTTACAATACTTTCTAGTTGTTGTGAAAAGTGCCATTTATGTGAGAGGTTTGCCAATAAATCTCTCATTTGACTATCTGCGCAAATCACACTAGACAATGTTTAGTACTGCCATTCAGAGTTAGGAGGCTTCATACTTTTCACATTACTGATCTCTGTCTTTTGAACGATCACACATTTCGAAATCTTTGCAAAGAAGGAAATATCCTCACACATTTCCCTCTGGAAGTTCTTATATTCCCTCTACTTTTCATCTTTTCCGTACCAATATCGGATCGACGCGCAAGACGTAAGAAAAATCTTGAACACAAGTACATCTGCGCATCGTACAGATATAGCATATACGTACCAATATCGGATCCACACGCCAAAGGTAAAGAGAATACTGAGCAGTCGTACATCCGCGCGTCATACCGATATCACATACCCATACCAATATCGGATCCACGCGCGCGAGCTAAAGAGAATTCCGAGCAGTCATGCACCCGTGCGTCGTACCAATATCAGGTGTACAACCAAAAATTTACAGTTTTTTGGTGTGATAAATTTTGTGATCCAGAGTCATCTATCCAGTAATGGCAACTCTAAGCAAGAGTGTCCTTAATGAGTCAAGCAAATTGGAAGATGTCGGCAACTATGCAGTTTGGAAATTCAAACTAAAGAACATTTTGATGGAAAAAGAGCTATGGGAAATCGTGACAGGTAAAGAGACAAGGCCAGTGATTGAAGAAGATCAGCGGACATTTGATAGGAGAAAACGGAAAGCCCAAAATGTCATCAACTTATCAGTTAGAGATGCAATTATTCCCTATATTTTAGATTTAGAAGGACCAAAAGAAACGTGGGATACATTGAAGGCATTGTTTGAAACGACAAATACATATCGAATACTATTTCTAAAGACAAAGTTGCATACATTGTGGATGGATGATAGTGCAACTATTGTCGATCACATACTGAAGATCAAAGAGATCCGTGACCAATTAGCAGCAGTTGGAGAGCGAGTACAAGATCGTGAGATTGTGCAATTGACATTGAATAGTCGAAGTGAGTCACATCAGATGTTTGTGATGAGTATAGCCACAAGAGAAAATCTTCCAACCTATGAACTAGGTGGATTGCTTTTGTAAGAAGAGCAACGTCAAGAGAACTTGAATCATCGTAACAGGAGCTATGATCAAGCTCTTGCAGTTAGAGGACGAGGTGGAAGATTTGGCCGTGGAAGGTATCAATCGAGAAGAGGAAACTCAAGTCGGGGATCATTTCAACAATTTCATGAGCAAGTCAATGATAGTTCGAATCGAGACAATTGGAATCAAGGCCGAGGCCAAGGACACGGCTATTCAAGACAAAATAAACTTGGAAATTGTAGGTACTACAACAAATCTAGCCACTAGGAGTGTGAATGCTTCAAGAAACAAAAGGAGATGGAACAAAGAAAAGACACTGTGGCAAGCGGGAAATTATACTGATCAACATCAATTCCATGACTATTATTATGAAGATAATTATACTGATCAACATCAATACGATGATGATCAATATGAAGATGATACAGGTGAGAGTTCAAAATTGTTCATTACAGGATTAATGACAAGTGATGAAGACAAGAATACCTGGTACATTGATAGTGGTGCATCCAATCACATGACTTCAAGGAAAGAGTGGTTTTCCAAACTCAAGGAAACTAACAATGGTGATGAAGTTGGACAAGCTGATGGCAAATTGCTATTTGTTAAAGGAGTTGGAGTGGTACCAATGAAGTTAGCCAGCGGGAAGATAAAATAGATAAGCAATGTGCAATATGTACCTAGCTTAGCTAACAATCTACTATCTGTTGGGACGATGGCTGATCAACAACTCAAGGTTGAGTTTGACAGTGACAAATGTCTCATCAAGGATATTAAGAATCACTACAAAGTGATTGCTACAGGAGCTAGAGTCAACGGGAATCGACTCTACAAATTGAATATGAGATCTTTTACTCAAACTATGGTAAGCATTGTTGATAGTCGAAGTGACCTTTGGCATCAAAGGTTTGGTCATATTAGTGCTCAAATCTTGTAAATCCTTAAAAGAGGTAATCTAGTTGTTGGATTGCCTGATATCTCTTTTGAAGGAAAAATTTGTGAGGGTTGCATTTTGGGAAAACAACATAGAGAGAGATTTCCCAAAGATGGAGCAAGAAGAGCCAATGGCATTCTTGATCTTGTTCATAGTGATTTGTGTGGACCAATACAAACTAAGTCCATTAGTGGTTGTTAGTATTTCATCACATTTATTGATGATTATAGTAGATATATCTGGATTTATTTCATAAGCAAGAAATCTAATGCTTTTGCGAAGTTTAGAGAGTTCAAGGCTCTAGTTGAAAAACAAACAGGTTGTTATATTAAGACCCTCAGATCAAATGGTGGCGGTGAGTATTTTTCAACAGAGTTTATAAATTTTTGCAAGGATCAGGGGATCAAGAGACAAACTACTACACCCTATTCACCACAATAGAATGGAGTTGCAGAACGGAAAAATAGATCCAACTGGAGATATAACATCAATTGGACCCAACTCCACAATATGGAAACTCGTTTTAAGAGTATAATCCTCCATTTGTAATTTCACCACTGGGGTAATGTTATTACAAGGAATGGTTACTCCATTGGCAATCTGGACTCTCATCTTATCACAAAAATCCAAAGATGCTAATCCACAGCTTCGTAACGACCTACTATTAAAAAAGTTATGCATACTACCACTATCTATTAAGCAAAATACTTTCCTTCCATTAATTAATGCTTGCACACGGAAGGTTTTGTTATAATGGGATCCATTGAAAGCATTTAAAGATATGCTTAGTAGTCAACTTCCTGATCCCTCCTAATGGATCTTTCCTGCTATCCATGGTCCGATTGATGGTTTGGTGATTCCAAAAGATAATAATTTATTTATTTATTTATTTTCTATTCTTCAAAGAGGGAATCAAGGTGGACCAAAAGAAGATTGAGGCAATCAAGAATTGGAATTCACCTAACAACATCAGAGAATTGAGAGGATTCCTGGGTTTAGAATCTTATTATAGAAGATTCATTCGGGACTTCTCAAAAGTAGCAGCACCGCTTACCCATCTTCTGAGAAAGGACAAGTTTGAGTGGAATGAGAAAACTCAGATGGCCTTTGAAGTGACAAGCAGAAGAGATGGTTATCACAGGTTCAATCTTATGATTTTAACATTGAATATCTAAAAGAAAAAGACAATGTGGTTGCAGATGCATTATCGAGAATATGGTCTTTGCAGATGAATGCATCATCGGAATCTACAGAGGAATATGTGGCATACTTGGCAGAACACCAAAACAAAATTTTGGATCATCTTCTAACGGAAGAGCATAGAATGTTGTGGTCAAATTTGAGATTTGGCACAATCTCCGCAATAACTGCATTGAGTGCAGATTGGATAAAAGACATCCAAGCGGAATATATGGAGGATCCAGATTTGAAGGATATTTGGGGGGAAACTCAAGCTTCTAACTTAGATGTTCATCCCCATTGTAGGAAACAAGGACAAATATTGCTGTATGACAATTCTAGAGTTGTGCTTGCTCCTAAATCTAAGTTCATTCTGCAGGTGTTATATGAGCTACACTCATCTCCCAATGCTGGGCATAGTGGAATTTTGAAGACATATCAAACCATCCGCAAGCTATTCAAATGGGCTGGTATGAAGAAAGCTATATACATGTACGTGCAAGAATGTATTCCTTGTCAAGTAAATAAGGTGGAACATGTTAAGCAACCAGGTTTATTGCATCCGCTATCCATTCCCACGCAACGTTGGACGAGTATTAGCATGGATTTTATACCTTCCTTGCCAACAACAACTGGGAGATATGATGGTATCTATGTGGTGGTGGATCGGCTTACAAAATATGCACATCTCCTACCTTATAAAACTACTGATAGTGCAGCCCAACTAGCACAAATATTCTTGAAGAATGTCTTCAAGTTACACGACATACCAAAAGAGATAGTGAGTGACAGAGATAGTAGATTTATTTCCACTTTCTGGAAGGTCTTAATGGACAAGTTGGGCACTAAATTGTGCTTAAGTACATCATTTCATCCAGAAACTGATGGGCAAACAGAAAGGGTTAAACAATGGTTGGAGTGTTATTTGCGACATTTTGTTTCAGATCATCAGACAAAGTGGGTCGACTGGTTGTATTTTGCCGAATTTTGTTATAATAGCACTCCACATGTGTCAATCAGTATGACATCGTTCTTTGCATTATATGGCCATGAACCATTACAACCCATTAGTGCAGATTTGTCAGAGGTTGTAGTTCCGGCAGTGGTGGACCAGGTTCAGCACATGAATGATATTTTGAGAGCCAATCGAGAGCACATTAAAGCAGCTCAGATACGAATGAAGCAATATGCTGATCAAAAATGGACTTTTCATGATTTTGCTGAAGGGGATTATGTATATTTAAGGTTACAACCTTATAGATACACTAAGCTGAAGAAGACTCAAAGCAAAAAGTTGGCTCCCAGATTTTATGGACCCTTCAAAATTGTGAAGAAGCTTGGGGAGCTGAATTACGAACTGGATCTACCATTAACAACCCCAATATGCATCGTGTATTCCATGTATCTCTTCTAAAGAGGAGTTTGGGAGAACACTTATCTGCAACTGTTACTCTACCATCGTTGGATCATGAGGGTCATATGGTTCTGGAACCAGCCAAAATCGTTGGATATCGGGACAAGGTTTTGTGAAATGGGAAGTTAATCAAGGAATATCTAATTCATTGAAAGAATCTTCCCGATGAAGACAATTCTTGGGTCAACAGCTCCTTCATTCAAAAGTGGCCACGGCTATTACCATGAAGCTGTTGGAAATGACATTCTCCATCGATACAATTTGAAATGTGTCCCTAGAGCTATTAGGCATATGCCTTCATTTTTTAGGACAAAAATGTTTAAGTAAGGGGAGTGTCATGTACTTTTAGTACATCCATGCTTATCAATGCATCAGAATATCCATTGTAAGCTTTGTAGGCCCAAAAGGAGCTATTAGCCTTAAGAACAAGGCGGTTCTCTCTTTAGGCCCTTCCAAAGTAATAAATAAGGATAATAGGCCACTAAAGGCCCAATGTAGACTAAATAATGCTTAACAAGGGTTAACTATTTTACAAGATAATTATGTTAAGTTAAGTAAGAGCATTGTCTATAACTAGGCAAGAGACATCAATTTGTGGATCTTTTTGGCTCATTTGCAAGTGAGAGCTTCTAGCTTCCTTGTGAATGTGAGCCATAGAGATTTCCATTTCTAGGTCTCATGTGCCCTATCTACGTGAATCCATGCTCATTTACATTGCTTTGTACTCTTTCTTTCATTGATAATGTGATTCCATTGAGATCTCCATGTTTCTAGCTTTCTATTGATATGCCATCATGATCGTCTTGTACTTTTCTTGCTTCTAGCTTTACTTCATCATCCAATTAAGTAATTGCTATTTGCTTAGATTTGGCTCATGACATTTCTTGGTATCAGAGCAAGAAAAGTACCAAAGCATTCAAGATAGCATATCCATAGAAAGCTAGAAACAATGAGATCTCAATGGAATCACCGTTAGCAATGAAAGAAAGAGTACAATCAACGTAAATGAGCATGGATTCATGTAGATAGGGCACATGAGACCTAGCAATGGAAATCTCTATGGCTCACATTCACAAGGAAGCTAGAAGCTCTCACTTGCAAATGAGCCAAAAAATCCACAAATTGATGTCTCTTGCCTAGTTATAGACAATGCTCTTACTTAACTTAACATAACTATCTTGTAAAATAGTTAACCCTTGTTAAGCATTATTTAGTCTACAATGGAAGTAAATCTAAGAGCAAGAAAAGTACAAAGCATTCAAGATAGCATATCCATAGAAAGCTAGAAACAATGAGATCTCAATGGAATCACATTAGCAATGAAAGAAAGAGTACAATCAATGTAAATGAGCATGGATTCATGTAGATAGGGCACATGAGACCTAGCAATGGAAATCCCTATGGCTCACATTCACAAGGAAGCTAGAAGCTCTCACTTGCAAATGAGCCAAAAGATCTACAAATTGATGTCTCTTGCCTAGTTATAGACAATGCTCTTACTTAACTTAACATAACTATCTTGTAAGATAGTTAACTCTTGTTAAGCATTATTTAGTCTACATTGGGCCTTTAGTGGCTATTATCCTTATTTATTACTTTGGAAGGGCCTAAAGAGAGAACCGCCTTGTTCTTAAGGCTAATAGCTCCTTTTGGGCCTACAAAGCTTACAATGGATATTCTGATACATTGATAATCATGGATGTACTAAAAGTACATGACAAGAATGATGTCCATGAAGGATCTTTCACCACCTCTTAAAGGATCCCTTACAAGATGTTCCACAAATGTGTCTATATACATGTAGCACACTCTAAAACTATACATCATGCCAAGCCATGGATTCCAAGGCATTTTGTGCACTTGAAGATACATCAATTAAACTATTAAGTGCATACATATTGTTGCCAAAGACAACTTGCCTTGTTTGATCCATATGATTGAGCCTAGATGGCTCCATCTTGATACTCATGGTTCTTCTTGGAGTCCTCGAGTCTTGAGCTTGATCCTCCACTTGACTTGACCCCAAACCATCAATTTGAATAAGGTGTTGATCCAAAGGTTCTTCTTCAAGTTTACAAATCTTCCACTCTTGAAAAATCACATTTCCACCATTGACAAATTCTTTGGTTGAAAACAAGTAGATTCTACAATCTCTACTTGAAGAGCAAAACACTACCATTATTCCTATCATTGAAATGCACAAAGCATGTGGACACAAAGATTTTTAAAGAAAATGATGTTTCATCTTTTATGACTCTATTCAAACTATTACAAAAATAGTTATCCAATGAAATTGCTTTATCAACAACAAATGTAGATTTCAAAGCAACCCATTTCATTGTCTTGTCATACAAAGTAATAAACACCATGAATCTTAAAGGTAAGAAACAAGTCACCTCATGTCTACTACTACTTTCCAAAAAGTATTCAAAGATAGTAGACTCTCCAATGCTCACCACCCTTGCAAGATGCACACTTGAATGGACAATTTGCATGCAATTTGATGACTCGGCTCGCACCCTTTTCACGCTCACCCCATGTAGTTGCACTAACAGATTGGACAACGATTGCAGCCACCCACGATCTCCTACAGACAACACATCCACTCTTTACTTTCACATCTGTACACCTGTAATATTATGTATATATATATACTGGACACCATTTGTGTAAAACGATGATGAAGAGAGAATCAGAGAAGGAGAGAAGTAGATGAAGAGAAGAGGTTTCACTCCTCATTGCAGATTGAAATAGCTTTGTAGGACACGCAGTTTTTTTCGCTATTGTATTGTGCTCTACCCCATTATTGACATGTATACATGATATACTTAATCTGATACAGTTCATTGTTCTACGTTCAGATCTATGTTAATATTGCTATGCTTATCATTCATTCTGTCTGATCTTTCTAGTTGTTCTTTCTGGTAATAGACGATTAACATTTAGTCTTGTCTTTCGCGAATCATTCGCGACTAATTATCAGTCGAGCACAGTCTAGCTCTTCGCGAATTATTCGCGACATAGCGACAAATTATTCTTCTGGCGCTTCATTTGTTAATGTTTGGCTGCGTAGTCTAGAATAACTGTGGTTTCCATCACAAAAGTTTTGTTCATTCTGATAGGTGTAGTCTTGCTTATGGAGAGAGTTGTATAGTTCATTCCGCTGTGCACGAACATTTTTTTTCTGTTCGAGTTCATTCCTTGTTCATTTCTTGTTTGAGTTCGTTTCTCGTTCGTGTTCGTCATTTATTCTCCCCCTCTCTCCAACATGGTATCAAAGCTATTTTCATAGCTTGATTAGCTTCCACAATACAAGACTCTACTAGCCGATAGAGTAATTGTTTTCTTGTTCTGTAAATATCAGATTTTCATACTTAAGTCACTGATAGTTTCTCCTATCACTTAGACTAACTCTTCCACATGGATTCCCAAGGTAAAGCACTCAGCCAACCAGACTCTGATCTCTGGAGAGAAGCTATTGACAAAGAGTATTCCTCTCTGATCAAGAATCAGACATGGTCATTAGTCGAAGCTCCTATTGGCTGCAGTATTATTGATTGCAAATGGATCTTTAAGATCAAATATAATGCCAACGGAGCAATTGATCGAAGGAAGGCTAGACTAGTAGCATGAGGATTCACCTAGATCCTGAATGTCGACTACAGTGAGACTTTTAGTCCAGTCGTCAAACATTTGTCGATCCGAATGCTCTTGTCTTGCGGCTGTAGCTGCCGACCTCAAAGTACATCAACTTGATGTACAAACAGCCTATCTAAATGGAGTTATACAAGAAGACATCTACATGATCCAGCCCAAAGGATACGTATTGGAAGGCATGAAGAATCATGTTTATAAAATCCACAAAGCAATGTACGACTTGAAACAGTCTGCCAAAGCTTGGTTTCAAAGGATCAACACATTCCTCATTGAACAAGGATTCAAACCAAGCACTACTGATTGTAACGTCTATTCCAAGTCGATACATAAATCCTTCATTATCATCACCTTATATGTGGATGATACATTGCTCTTTAGCAACAATACCAATATGGTCAAGGATTCAAAACAGATGCTATTCTCAGAGTTCGACATGACTGATCTGGGCGAAGCTCACTTCTGTCTTGGAATTCAAATCTTCCGAGATAGAGAAAATCGACTGATTTACATCACTCAATAAAGGTATCTGTGAAAAACTCAGATCCAAAAGATGCTAAAGTTTCATAAAGATCTTGGCCATGGAAGTTATGCACATCTAGATTGAAAAAATGATAGAAATTGTGATGTTAAGCATACTAAACATCAACTAAACATCAAAATCTGATCATAAGCTTCCACAAACAGAAACTTGCTGTCCCTGTCCGTACTTCAGAGCCTACAACCTGCATTTCACACGTGTGAAGCCATAGCAACAAAGAAATCACAATTCTAGTGGCTAGAATGCAAGATATGAACAAAAAAGTGAGAGAGAAGAAGATGGATCTTCAAAGAGCATAACATTCATTCAATAGAATGAAAATGAGATCTGTACATACTCGTGGAGATGGCTATTTATAGCAGCCATAGTGCCTCTTGGCCACTTGTCTTATGATAGGCTAAAATTGGGGTCCAATAGGATTCACCCATATACCTAGAAATTTGGTCAAATAGGAATGCACCAAATTATGAGCCAATAGAAGAGCTCCACACTCGACCTCCTCTAATTAATGTGACCTCAAAAGTAGTGTACACATACTTTGGGCCTCTACATACATGTATGAACCTATCTCTAACTTTTATTTGGCCATAGGCCTACAAAATCTCAAGTTAGGAAAATACTACTAGTTGACAATTTTTCACACTCCCTCTTCAACTAGTTTTAGCATAGATTTAGAAAGTACACCAAGACTTGTTCTATGCTTGAAAAATAAGTCCTTTCCCAATGCTTTGGTAAAGATATCAGCCACACATTCCTTTGATGGGACATGTTCAAGCTTGATCTCTTTTGCCAACACTTGTTCTCTCACAAAATGGTAAGCCACCTCGATATGTTTGCTCCTTGCATGGAAAACCGGATTGCTTGCTAGACTTTGGGCTGAAAGGTTGTCACAAAAGATGATTGGACTCTCTGAAAAATCCAGCAAATGAAGCTCCATAATCATCCTCTTGATCCACACCATCTCCTTTGTGCATGATGTCAAAGCTTTGTACTCGGCCTCACTAGAAGAAAGTGATATAGTTGCTTGTTTCTTCGACATCCATGAGATAGCTCCATCACCTATGAAAATAGCATGTGCATTTATGGATTTTCTATCCATAAGGTCTCCTGCAAAATCTGAATCTGAAAAACCAAATAAGTTAGGTGATGAGCCTCTATAAACAATGCCAAAATCTTTTGTTCCCGAGATGTATCTCAAGATCCTCTTTCCTAGTTTCCAATGTTCTATGCTAGGATCTTGCATGAATTGGCTTAATCTACCAACACAATAAGATAAATCAGGTCTTGTGATGGTGAATCCCCGTGGCAAGGCTTTAAAGGGGGCCAAATTTACTCCCAGAATGTCAAAACCCCTTTAAAGGCTACCAAACCTTGGGTGAATCATCAAAGTGGTGATCAAGCCCTTGATCGTATCATCTCAAGCAGTCACTTAAATATTTCCTTTCATACTCTAACAATCACTAGGAATTTTTCTCTTCTCATGGTCACAAGCACCACTCTCTTCACATGGTCATGAAAACCCATTTTTTAACGTACCCGATCTTAATTTCTTGTTCATGGCCAAAGCTTTTCTTTTAAGACACTATTGTAATACTTTCTTATCACTTATCATCCTTGCATTAAATCTTTATCTATTTTTCATGTATCTTCAAAATCCATCTTCACATGCCCCTACACATGTCAACATCATAGTGATTTTAAATTACATTATATATATATAAAGTCATAAATAAATCTCAACTATTATAGGAAGATATTTATTTATGTAAGGCTATACATTAATGGAATACGTAGCTTGAAGAAGAATAGTGAGACTTCACCTTGATTGCAGCTTGTCTCTCTCCCTCTTAAGTCTCTACCTCTCATCCTTTAATTTCATTTCAAGGAGTGGAAATTAGGCTCCATACATAGGTAGAATCTATTCTTTTACTTGCAAAAATCCATAGTGGGCAAAGTTCTCAAGAGGTTTTTGGAACATAGAATGAGTGAGACATTGTAAGATACTCCTCAATCATTTGTAAATTCCAGCTCTCTTTCATAAGATGTATGGAATAAACAAAACATGTAGGATTATTGCCAGTTTGTCATAGAGCTTGATATATGATTTTCTTTTAAAAATTTTGTTCCCTCGAACGAAGTTTAACTCCCTAAAAAAGAGAACAAACTTGGCCATTCCAACTAATGTTGCAAGAGGTGTCAGACCACCAGGAAAAGAGACACCTCACACAAATCAATGTAGATGCATGACTTATGTGTCAACACAAATTTGTGATTGCCAATTCTTGAATATTATCTCTAAGATTGTACTTCGATCAGAAGATTTAAATCTATTCTTATATGGCCAACAACATGCTCTTTGCCAATACATGTTTTGGAAAGCTGTTGTTTATCAATAAGACTTGTAGCAAATGACATAATAACTAGGGGTTGGGTAATTTAATTATAGCTCATTCTGAGCAAGTAACACTTGTTGTTAGCTTACTCATCTATCAGTCTCTCAATTAAGCATTTCATAAAGATAAAGTTGGATAGAAGCATTCTTAATGCCTTCAGCATGGTTGAAAACTTAGTTCCTAGGAAGTTCTGGAGCAGAAGTGGCTATGAATCAGTATAAATAGAGATCCAAGCATGCATCTTTGAATTTAAGGAACTGACTGAAAACAGTGCATGTAATTGAAACTGATGCTTCACAATATTGAGCTAATAGAAAGCCCTATTCATGATTCAGCTATGAATAGGCAAGGGTTTGAGTCTCCATTTGCTCTCCCCTTCAAACATGAGAAACATAATTTGCAAGAGTGAATGAAGAATGCATACATCTTTCAAAAAAGCCAGAGATCTTGGGATACATGTGTCCAGATAGTCTTTAGGAGGTGCATACCTTGTTTTAATGTACACTTGCTAGTACTAAGAATTGAATAATGGAAAATTCTTGGTGGCAATGACTTGTACTGGAAATAGGTCCAAAAGATGCTCAGAAAGGAAAAGGTAGGCCATTGCTGAAGAGGTACAGCAAGGTGCCATGCATATTCATGCGACTGCTTCTTAATAGCGCTCTAGATAATCTCTAAATCCGATTCGGCTGATAGTGCAGGACTCCAAGCCCTCATTTCCATTTTTCAGCAACAAGGTGTGCAAGATCTACAACTCTCTGGGAGTAGCCCCACTCATTATCATACCAGGCAACTACTTTTACCAGATCATCACCCATGACCATTGTCAATGATGAATCAATAGTTGAGGACACATCTGTACACCGAAAATCCACAGACACTAAAGGCTCGTCACAGACTGCAAGAATACCAGTGAGCTCCTTGGAAGCAGCCTCTCTGAAAGCTGCATTAATCTCCTCTGCAAAGGACTTCTTCTCAACCTGAACAACAAGATCTACCACAGATACATTTGGTGTAGGTACTCGAAGGGCGATACCATTTAACTTTCCTTTGAGCTTAGGCAAAACCAAAGCAACAGCTTTTGCTGCTCCTGTCGAGGTGGGCACAATATTCAAAGCTGCTGCTCTTGCACGGCGTAGATCTCTATGGCTGGCATCAAGCAGGCGCTGGTCCCCAGTGTAGGAGTGAGTAGTAGTCATTGTTCCCTTGATAATGCCTGCAAAGAGATCAAAGTTTCAAAATTAGAACAGTTTGTGAGATTGTATGCTTGAAAAGTACTTTACGGATAATTCAAGACTTCAAATGCAAGGTGATCTCTCATACCAAATTTTTCATCCAGGACCTTTACAAATGGAGCCAAGCAATTGGTTGTGCAGGAAGCATTGCTGATGATCTCGTCTGCATGAGTGTAAGCATCAGCATTTACACCAACGACATAAGTTGGAATTGCACCCTTTCCAGGGGCTGTAATAAGAACTTTCTTGGCACCGGCAACTATGTGTTTGCCAGCTCCGTCCTTGTCCACAAACACACCTGTTCCTTCGATAACAAGGTCAATGCCCAGGTCCCTGTAACCATAGAAGACGTAATAAGTGTGTGACTCATTAGGGATGAAGAAACTACCGTACTACCATTCAGGTAATCAGGTACAGCTCAGATTATAGGAATGAAAACGAAAATTTTCAATGTGAAGAATAGCCAGAAAATTGCCATGAAAACCCAGATATTCTTAAAGACTATTCAGCTTAACGTAATAGAGGTTACAAGATGACATACTCAAGGATGATAATTCTCAAAAACTAATAAAGTTTCCTCACTGTTTTTGATAGAGCAAACTATTTCCAATAATCTTATTGTTTCTGGGAATAGAGACGCAGTACACGAGCTTATGCAATCTGTATAACTCAATCTCTTAAAGCAATCCGAATTTACTCAATAAAAAAATTTCCTCTGTCATAATGTTTGACTACTATTTGAATGATGACATTGGGTAGTAAACAAAACTAAAGGCTAAGCTTGTACTTATGCCCAACTAGGAGTTGAGAATGTCTGTCAATTATAGTTCAGAGTTATTGTGATGCATTTCGCAGATTCGCCGGTCAACATCCTGACTCTGCTATCTGCAACAGTCAACTTCATGTAATATTTTCTACTTATGCTTTATTTACTCCAGACTGTCTTATGAAACACTACGATTTCAAAGTCTTTTCAGTTTAAAACTCCATCATGGTTTGTCAAGGATAAGAGCTTAAATATCCGTTAATACTCTCTCTTTAAAAGCTATGCGGAGCACAGAAGCACACTACAACATTTTATGACCTGACAGCACTGACAATTGATCAAAACCCATTGACAGATTAAAGACTTGCGTCTAGCTTTGAAAATTATGCTATCCTGTGTAGGCGAATCTGTATTGTACAATAGGAAAACACACATCAGACAGAGTGTGAAGGAACTCTACTATATCAACAAAAAGGGGTTTTAATGATTCTTTGACACAACTTCGATACCATTAACTGTCCACAACATACTTCCACATTGTCAGGAAAAGAGTACATTAATATGACAGGTCTTAGACATGGATTTGAATCAAAGTTTGTTTCAGAAGTACGAATAACCAAAAAAGAAGGTAATGGGAAATGAATGATAACGATCATCACTGGAAAATGAGAACTTCAGTGAAAATCCAAATGCCATTGCAGCATAATTACTGATTGACAATCTGACTGTGTGACTTTTATTAATCTGACTTGCAGTGGCTTTGGGTTTAACAGGCTTCCATGAAATTTGAAGCTGTGAATCTATGGAGCCACCTGGAATTCTACGACTTTAAAAATTATCTCCCCAGTGCCTGCCCATGGGCTTTTAAGATCCCATAGCATGCAGATGCTACTAACTGGAAGTGGGCAGAGAGATTGCTCTTCACTTTACAGTAATCTTCAAAGTTCATAACCAGTCTTTGTGACGTGAAGAAATAAGAGTGTTTTTTTAATCAAATACTGCTGATTTAAGTACAGAAAAACAACAATAAAGTATCACTGACTTGCATGACCACGATATTGTTTAAGTGTTTTCCGTCCTGTAAATGCATTCACTTCTCTTCTGAGTCCTCTCCATTGGAGCTGAAAAAATGCATCAAAAATGTGAACTTCCAGAGCACAGCTTTGAATTTGATTGGTGTGCTTCAGAACTTTTGTTATGCTAGTGCAATAACAGGCTGCTTACATATAAGCACCTGTGAGTTATAGATAGAGATTCAATCTGTTATAAACATAACTCTGCAATTTGCACACCCAAAAGCAAGTGCAAAAAGCCGGATGAGATAAACATGCAGAAACCCATATAAGACAAACGTCTTAAGGAGGTAAGGATAACAAAAGATGTAATCAAGTGAATTCAGAATTCACCCCCATGGCAGCTTCAAAGGATCACGACTTGACACAACTTGTATGACCTTTCCATCCACAGAAATTGCATCATCGCCTGCTATTTTCACATCAGCATCAAACGTGCCCAGCATGGAGTCGTATTTTAGCAGATGAGATGCCTGCTTCACACCTCCTGTATCGTTTATGGCGATCACGTCCAAAGGTGAATCCTTTCTGCCATGCCAGCATCTGATAAAATTGCGTCCAATTCGACCAAATCCATTAATTGCCACCTTTATTTTGGCCTCAGTCACTGCCCTCCTTGGAGCTGAACTTCCAGCCTGCCAAATCTTAAGTTTCGATGCATGAGAAGCATTTGACAACAATTCATCAATGACGTAAATCGCTTTATCCTTTTACAAAAGCCACCTTCAGCTTCTGATAATATATAATTTCTGACAAAGAAGAGGGTTTTCTACCTTAGAAATTTGAGATGCTACACGGATGGTTAAATCGTCACTCCTTTTGCCAAAAGTAGCACAGTTCCCATTTTTCAGACCAGAGAATTCTGAAAAGCTTTTTCCGGAGTTCTACAAAGACGGAAAAAGTAAACTGAAAGATCAAAACAGTGTGCGTTGCCTTGCTTGTAGAACTTACATATTGTAAAGCTAAGAAGCAGTCTATTGCAAACCGACCAATGCCGTATACATAAACAAATCCAAGGGGGTAGGATCAGCTGGTTAGCTTGGCATCCAAAGTCTCTTTGGTCCCAAGTTCAAGGCCCCCTTCGAAACCAAGATGCATATAAACAGACAATTGTTTCTTAGACCTCGCACATAAACTAGCATAGTGTAAAATATTGCCTGCTTTTTTCCAACCATTCCTAGCGATAATGCTTACTCACAGAAATCTTGTGAAGATTTCACCGAATCCACTGCTTCAGCATTCAAATACAGTTTTGTTATGCTAAAACATTGTCATAACTCTCACTCCGAGCGAAGAGAAATAAACCAATCAATTGATTGATGCAGCAATATGACGATGTAGCAAAGACAATTTTAATATCAATCAATGATACAAAGAAGGCTTGAGCAAAGATGGGCACCAATTAGAATGCATCATGAGTGATGAAAGACAGCAGGAAATTGAAGAGTGAAGAATGATGCTCACAGAAGAAGAAGAAGATATGACAGAAGCTGAAGCAGCAGCTGCAGAGGCGGATATGCTGCGCGCTGAAGCAATTGAAGGTGATGCCATAGCCTGCATTGCTCCGCCACCCTCCTCTCTCCCTCTCCCTCTCCCGATCAGCTGCAGCAGCAGGAAGAACAAATAATAGAGTAGAGACGCGCCAAACTGGCTACACCGGTGGCCGCGTCCCGACGGGGTTAGATACTCATGCATGTACCGGAACGTGTCGGTGAGTAGAAACAATAGCGGGCTGATCCCAGTCGCCTGTGGGTGATATTATGGGAGTTTTTGTGGGCGAGAAAATACATGGAAGGAAATTTGTGAGCCTCATGTCAATAGGCCAATTGGAGGCCTCCTTTTTGACACATCAGGATAAGGTAAGAAGGTTAGCTTGGTTTGCCTTGGCCTTGGGCCACCTCTTTTTGGCATTGCCTTCATAGTGTTCGAGTTGGTCAATGGAGTTTTTGCAAAAGTTAACGTTAAAGTCAATGCCTTAAACCATAAGGGTATGTGCACACACAAACCGCTTGGCTACATTGCTAAGGAATTTATTGCAACAACTCTGAAAACCATAAGGGTATGTGCACACACAAACCGCTTGGCTACATTGCTAAGGAATTTATTGCAACAACTCTGAACGTTTCCATGCACCTTTAAATGCAAGTCATGAAAAGCAAGAAATTTATGTCCCTATCTTTTCCTTGCATGCATGCCCACACCACATATGCACCTTCGTATGCAAGTCATAAATAGCGAAAAGTTCGTATCCCTCTCTTGCTCTTTGTATGTTTCTCTAGGCTCTCAACCTGCATGATGCACCAAGGTTATCACCAACAATAATAATCAACTTCAGATTATCTATTTGCACTTACAAAATCATTTTATACATGTTTCTTTTAGTTGTTGTCATATCTTTACTCATGCACACTTCCATGATGGCATATTAGCCTTGAGGAACTTTGAGTTGAGATTAGAGTTTGAGATGAGAGGAAGTCACCAGATTCAAAATGATGAGTGTGAAAAATTGCCAAAATTTGGCAAATCTAGCTTGATCAAAAACCATGTAGAATAATGAAAATTATGTACATAAGTGGGTCCCACACATGTGAGGCCATGGAGCCACGTGGGAAACCCACCCTAGGGTAGATTAGATCAAGTCCAAAGAGTAGGTTAGGTCAATTTAGTAGTAATTCCTAGTTTATAGGACCTAAATCTTAGATTTAAGGTGAAAATTGACCAACTAGCTACCTGCCAAGCATGGCTCTAGGAAATAGACTAAGGTTTCATTTTAGGGCAAAAAGGCTGAGTTAACTTCCTTATTACATGTTGGAAATCCACCTAACTTCACAAAGGAAGTCGAATCTGCTATGTATCCCATAGTGAGAAGATAGAATATTTTTGGAGCTCATTGGCAATCTCAAGGTAGTTCACTATGTACATTGAGTTTTTGTGATCCAAATGCAACCAAATCAATTTCTACTTGTTTCTCACTTGAAGGCCGTACTATAGCCTTTAGTACACACGTGTGGGCTCGGATTTCAATGTTGATCAATGCTTTTGATTGTTGATGCTTGTTGTTTGTCAAATTGCCAATCTAGATCAACTTTTTTGTGTGTTTTTTGATAGATTATTAAGCAAGCATCCAATCACTCTTGTGGATCTTCTGTAAATCCATTTATGGTCCTAAAGTACAGTACTTTCACATGGTATCAGAGCCAAGTACAAGAGCATTAACCATTGATCAAAAGCAAATCCACTTTTAGCACTGGTGCTAAAAACTAGTATTGAGAGGGCGAGCTAGAATCTTGATTTTGGTGAGGGGATTTGATCCCAGACTTGGTCGGGATCTAAATCCGTACTTTTCACACGTGGGAACCTTTGAACCTGCATTTAATGCATGGTATTCATTTGATCCAAAGAAATTCAATTTGTGAGCTTTTGACGTAATTTTTGATGGAAATCTTAGGACAAGCTACCAAGATTGAGTGCCATTGATTAGATTTGACATAGGGTCATGAGATCTAATTAATCTAGGCTGAAATCAGGTCCTCTAAAATTGTTTTACAGGTCTTGAAAGTAACATCAAAAGTGGGAGATTTAGTCATGTTTTTGTCCGAAAACAGTGAAAATTGATAATATTTGATAAGTCTTTGATAGAATCTCATCTAATCTTTAGTTCATCTCTTTGAGGGAGTGTAAGAACTATGATTAGAAGTCCAAAGAGAGGGCTAGAAGTCAAATTTGAGGTAATCAAGACAAAGTGAAACCTTTGTGAGTTTCTAGGTCCAAATCAAAACCAATTTTCTTGAGCATTATTTTGTAGGATCCTTCTAAAAAGTTCTTTTCAAGGGGATCTTGCTACTTGAATCTTTGTGCATTTCAAGTAAGTTTCTAGTGAAAAAATTCTGGAAAAGAACTGAGGGAGGGTCGAGAAGTTCAATCTACTTTGTGTTCATCGATTTTCTCAAGAGTAGTCAATAGAGTGAAAAATTGGCAAGATTTGATTGTTAGTAGATTTCACTTCATCTTATCTTCATTCCAAATTTGTGAGGGAGTGCTAGAACTAATATTATAAGTCCCTTTGTAGGATTAGAAATCTAATTTGAGTGAAACACTACAAGTGAGACCTTTGTGAGTTTCAAAGTCAATCAAATCTATTTCTTATTTGTGGAAATCACTAGTAAGATGGGATCTATTGGAGCATACCTTCTAGAAGCTAGGGAAAGAGATTGAATTTTACAAATTATTCTATTTGGAACGTTAGGATGGAGTCACTAATGGTGACCCAAGACCTTTATGAGTTCTTGATTCATGATGAAGATGAACCTCTAGGTGCATAGGAGTTGATCAAATACAAGAAGAGATCTAGGCTAGCACTTCATTGTGTGAAGATGGATGTAAGCATTGATCTTTTGAGAGAAGTATCATCATGTACTAGTGATAAAGAGGCTTGGGAGTCTTTAAAATCAATCTATGATCAAGCAACACTTCTAGAATACTTATGCTTAGAAATCAAATTTTGCAAAGCATGAGAAGAAGTGAAGAGAGTGCATAGGATTATGTACTCAGAATCAAGTCTCTAAATAGGGAGTTGACTTACATTGGAGAGAAGATTCATGATGGAGAGCTTGTACAAATTTTCCTTAGTGGTCTAGTAGATGACTTAAATTTGGTCCAAAGTTTTGCCATCCAAGACAATTTGCCAACTATAGAAAAACTTCACAGTAGTGTATTAGCGGATGAAGAATGTAGGATGCTCCACACCAAGGCAAGAATGAGTTCATTGTCCTTGCAGGATGAAGATTAGAAAGCCAATTTCTCATTCAAAGGCAAAAAGAAGACCAATGGAAAGAAGAAGCATCCAAAGGAGGCCAAAGAAGAGGATGATGCATCATGATCAAAGGACAAGTCAAAGCAAAAATGTTTCTTTTGTGGAAAGAAGGGGCATTATGCATCCGAATGCTACAAGAGGCTAAGAGCACAAGAGAAGGAGGACAAACAAGCAAAACCTTGCACATGAGAAAGAGGAGGATGAAGTAGATGTACTCTTGATGGCATCTACATCCTCACCAACATGCAATAGCAATTCAAAAGACACTTGGTGGATTGATAGTCTAGCTCCCACATGTCTTGTGAAAAAGATTTTCTCTCAATCTTACACTCATTCAATGATGCTAAAAAGTTTGTCTTTACTGCAAGTGATGAAGAGTGTGTTGGAAATTAAGCCCACAGTTGCCTCCTTGGTGAATGACTAATTTCTATTTCATGATTCTTCATGCATATTTATTGATCATTGATCTAGGGTCATGTGAAACCAAATTTGGTTCTATATATGCTCACCTGATACCTGCAGGAATCGCAAACTTAGACAGTCAATTTACTTGAAGAACGTCTACAATGGGCTTTCGGCTGATCTCCAACAAAGGGTAACCAATCTTGTCATAATTTCAAGTTTAGATATTAAGTTTAATGACTTGAAATCATTGAAGACTTGGCCATCTTCAAGGACTTCCACAAACTTGCATTTAGAACAAGTCTGGAAAAATATATTACTTTTGCGACAATCTGCAAAAATACACTAAGTGTCGCGACAGTCTGCAAAAATGAACTATGTTTTTCAACAGCTTCAGTTTTTTTGTATTTTCCCGAAATGCGACACTTTCATAGTTCATAAGCTTAACTGTCTTACACACCTTCGACTCTTTGCGAAAAATGTGAAGAGAGAGAAAATCCTGAAGGTCATCTATTTTTGCGTTAAAGACATCACCATCCTTTTTGAGGGCACATTCGGCTTCTTGCGAAAAATGCGAAGAGAGAGAAAAATCCCAAAGGTCGTCTAAAACAAACGAGGAACATTCCAGCGACGTCCTCGTCCGTGTCAACGTTCCTGATTTGTTGACCGTATATATATATTGTGTATAGTTGTCACAAAAGCCATATACTTCCAAGTACAAAGACTTTCCTAATTAGGTGACAAGCATTTAATGTAGTTAATACAAAGATGAAATCTATAAATAGATCATCCAAGCACAAATTAGTGATTGCTCCGTCCATGAGACACATTATTTGAGCATCCAAATTATGTCTTCATTTTGGTTGTAATTGCTATTTTGTATTGTGCTTCAGTGTAATATAGCAGCAGCTTGCTTTTATCTGTGTACAACGTAGATGAATGCTTGTTGTGATTGAAAGCACTTTCATTGTTGTTTGATCGCGCTCGTTTACTCACTTTGATCAGAACATGGACGTCTCCGACTCCTCAGCTTTTGATCAGACGATGGCCGTCTTTGACGTCTGAGGAACTTGCGATATCATACTGCACTTCCATTTATTTTAGAACTGTGCTTCACGTTGAATCTAATTTTAGTAGTACCACATACAAACCATCTCTAATCTCTTCAGTGGACTGTACTCTTGTTTTAGAGTATGAATTGATTTTTAAGATCCTGTTGGAAAATTAGAACACTTAAAGCTGTGATTACACTTAGCATAAGCTATCTATTAGAGTGTTTTTGCACCTAGCAGCCGATTAGAATGGGAGAGCTGTTCCGCAATATTTCTGCTCTCTTCTCCGTTTGCGTTCTTCTATCTCCCTTGTTCCATCAGAGTGGTATCAGAGCGTAGTTCAAATAAACCGAGAGATTAAGATTGTTCTATTTGCATACTGTTATCATGTCTCATAAGTAGCTCTTCATCTTCATCACTCAATGAAGTTAGAGTCATTGACAAGTTCAATGGTTCTAACTTCTACATTTGGAAGTTCAAAGTTAGAATGATGTTGATAGATAGAGATCTTTGGGATGTAGTGGAAGGTGCAAGACTGAAACCAGAAGATGGTGATCAAGCAAAGGCTTGGAGGATCAAAGATCAGAAGGCCTTAACATGTATCACACTCAATCTAGCCGACTCCCAAATATCTCACGTTCCCACATGCAAAATCTCTAAGGAAGCACTGGACTTGTTATCAAGTCTCTATGAGACTCATGATGTAACCACAAGATTACATCTTAGAAATAAGTTCTTTACTCTTAGCATGTCTGGTTCTACTGCCATCACTTCTCACATCAACAGCTTCAAGTCCTTGTCAGATCAGTTATCAGTTGTAGTATGTTCTATTTAAGATGATGATGCCGTTATGACCTTGCTTTCTTCTCTTCCAAAGTCCTATGAGCACTTTGTGGTGATGATCTCCACACAACCCGACCTCACTCTTCAAAAGGTGATCGGTCATCTTCTTCAAGAAGAAATGTAGAGAAAGACTAGCAGCTTGTCCATCAAAGACAAATCCATGGCTCTGTATAGCAAGAAGAAAGACTATTCCAAGGGCAAGAATCAAGTGCAGCAACAACAGCAGCCTCACACTCAAGGTGAGCATGGTGGATCGCGCAAGAAGATTTTCTATAGATATTGCAAAAGAGCTAATCACGACATCAAGGAGTGTCGCATACGCATCTACAACAAGACAAAGAAACAACAACAACAGCAACAGCCAGACTCCTCCAACACGGCGGAATTCAAGGAGTCAAATACACATTTGTTAATGGCTTACAATAGGAGCGAAGATTGTGATAGTTGGTACTTGGACAACGGCGCTACCCAACACATGACCTATCACAAGGAATGGTTTACGAAGTACACAACTTACAACAGAGACCAATTTATCTACCTCGGAGATTCTAGCACCATACGCGTGGAAGGCAAAGGAGCAGTGAAGATCAGCTTCAACAGCGATCTGTCCATTTGTGTTCCTAACGTCCTTCACATTCCTCAGTTATCAAAGAATCTGTTATCAGTCTCTAAGATAACTGATGAGAGCTACATTGTTACTTTCTCATCTGAGTAGTGTACAATACTCGAGGAAGATACTACTCTAACTACATGCACTAGAGTCAGAAATCTTTACGTACTCTCTAATTCAGTTGCATTAGCTAGTATCTCTAATTAAAATGTAAACGACAGTGCTGTTCTGTGGCATAGTCGATTTGGACACGTGAATACAAGATCACTTTCTTATATGCGTTGTAATGATTTAGTTGATGGTTTGAATTTCCCGTCTTCATTAGATAGGAAATCTTTCTTTTGTGAATCATGCATCTATGGAAAGCACTCTAGAAGCAAGTTTCCAAAATCACATTCCATCAAAACAAAGCATGTGTTAGATCTTGTACATAGTGATCTCTGTGGTCCAATGCCAACTGCGTCATTAGAAGATGCAATCTATTTTATTACTTTCATAGATGATTATTCTAGATGGTCTACAGTCATGTTCATTAAGTACATCTGAAGCCTTTGAATGCTTCAAGAGATTCAAGGCCATGGCTGAGACACAAACGTCTAGGAAAGTGAAAGCATTCCGAACTGATGGTGGCGGCGAATACATCTCTAACGAGATGTCCGACTACATGGTTGAGTTAGAATTAAAGTTAGAATCACTGTGTTACTGTACTGTGGGTCCTATCAGTGGATAAGGATCAGTTGGCCTCGCCACGAGGCAAGTCGACGGGACACGCGTCCCGCCAACGGCAACCTGGGTCATGCATGGGTTGCTTGAGTGAACAACTATATGTACAATGTAATTTCATTTTGGGAAATACAGTTGCTATGTGAGCTTGCTGAGGAGAGTGATTTTCTGTCTGTGTTACTGTGTAGCATAATTTGTGTTCCTGTGCAAAGCAAATTCTAAGTTGGTATCAGAACCGTACAGGGAGTGTACACAGTACAGTGTCGCCGTTGAAGAGAGCTTTCAGAGAACTGTCTTCTGAGAGTTCAGGGTTTTACGGTGGGTTGAAGACGGAGAGAGGCATTGGTGCACGGTTTCTAATTTATAGAGGCTTGCTAAGCTCAGTAGAGGAATTATTAGCCTGTGCATAGCATCAGCCAGGAAAAATTTTGGTGAAAGATTGACAATTTTGAAGCCAGCTAAAAATTGAAACCGGACTTGGGGTTACGGTTTTTATACATAACTGGTGATTCCTTCGCTATTTGTGCACCGTTTTGGATGCCGTAAGGACAGGAAGGAAGCTAATCACACTATCAATCAGCCATAGAGAGATTCTAAGGTTTATGTCAGAGATTTGTCTCCAGACAGTTAACCTAGCAGATTTGAGGTAAAAAGGTGAAAAAGCCACTTTGTCAAGTTGAGCTAAAATCACCGTTTCTCCACAGAATTTCCTGACTGAACATTCTATAGTCATGGATTCAGTAGGACAACCCTGCTTCAGGCCTCAGATTGTGCTCAAAACGATCCACAGGAGACCTTGATCCGATCTTTTTGAGGAAAGGGAGGCGCGGCCGCAAATAGGGAAGTCGCGGGCAGTTCGCGCGCCCAACGCGAAGAATAACTCAGTGTATCGAGGTTCTTAGCGTATGCAAGAGTTTGGTTCGATGCCCAGATTTACTTTGAACCTTTAGATGAGGTGTCAAGTGAATCAACGGTCCAGAATTTGTGATGGGAGGGAAATTTGAACCACAAGGTTTGGTTCAGCCATTGGATGAGCTTTAAATAGGGTCCTGAAGAATTGAAGTGCATTCTGGCCTTCAACTTCATTAAAAATTTTCATTTCGAAAGCTGAGCTGGGTCCCTTTACAAGTGAAGAGTGAAGTTTCTTCAAAGTGAAGAAACAATTCAAAAGCTAGAAAAGTCCCTATTTTTGGGTCCTTTGCCCGTTTTGACCCAAACGAAAGGCTATAACCTCCAAACGAAGGGCACTCGGAATGTACCTGCAAGTACGGTACAACAAAACAGAGCGGTTGCAGCGGAGAAAGTGTTCGGAGTACGCCAGAAGTAGTTTCACCATTCCACTGGACACGTTGTTGGGAATTGACGACTGAGTGCATTTCGGAAGGCGACGCCGATTTGGCTTTCAAATTGGTGGAAAAGCGGTTAGTGGCCTGGTAAGAAAAAAAGTGCAAGTCATTATTTTCAACTTCTGACATCACTGTTGGCCTCGACATACTGTTCTTAGCCTAAGGCAGAAGTTTTAAGCGATTTTGCGATGGCAAACATGGGAGAGTCCATTTTGAGTGAAAGTAGAAAATTGGACGGGATTTCCAACTATGCAGTGTGGAAATTCAAAATGAAAAACATACTGATGGAGAAAGATGTGTGGGAAGTCGTCACAGGTGATGAGAGAAGGCCGCCAAATGAAGTAGACATCAAAGTGTTTGACAAAAAGATGAGGAAAGCTTTGATCTTCATTAACTTGTCAGTGAAGGATCACATCATTACCCACATTTGTGATGCTATTACACCTAGACAGGCATGGGATGTGCTAAAGGAGCAGTTTGAGACGTCAAATCCGTCAAGAATTATGTTTCTGAAGTCAAAGTTGAATAGTGCCCGCATGGAACAAGGAGAGCACATTCAGACGTACATGACCAGAATCAAGACAATGAGAGATGAACTGCATTCTATTGGAGAACGCATACGTGATGTGGAGCTGGTGCATAATGCATTATGCGGCATTGCAGAACCTATCAGATGTTTGTGAGCGGAATAGCATCAAGAGAAATATTGCCAACCTTTGACGAGCTCACAGGAATCTTGATGCAGGAAGAGCAACGACGAGAAATGGTGAAAGCTAGACGTCAAAATACTGATGATCAGGCACTTGCAACACGCCAAAAACAAGACAAGGGCAAGGGCAAGAAGAAGACTAAACAGCAATTTGCCAAGTCTCAGGAGGATGAGGGATCTTCCAGCAAAACTAAGAAGAAAGGCAAGTGCCTCCATTGTGGTAAAAAGGGCCACTGGAAGAGTGAATGTCGCAAATTCCTGGCGGAACAAGACAAGGGAAAACCAAAACAAACAGGCAACCTTGTCGATGAAGGTGAGATTGAAGACTCTAGCATCTTCATATCTGCATTGTCATCTAATCAAGATGATCAAGCATGGTATATTGACTCAGGAGCCACAAGAGACATGACATGTAACAAGAACTGGTTCAGTAGTTTGAAGGCGTTGGATAATGGAACGTCTGTTTCACAAGCAAATGGTGAGGTGTACATGATCAAGGGGATAGGCACAGTTTCAATCCAACTGCCTGACGGTAAAAGTAGGATGATCAGGGAGGTACTTTACGTACCAGGTTTGAAGAAAAATCTACTTTCTGTTGGAGTCATTACTGATCAAAAGTTGAAAGTAGAATTCGCCCATGATCGTTGCTTTGTGAAGGATACGAACCAAAAGTTCAAAGTTATTGCGAATGGAATAAGAGAGCCCAATAAAAAATTGTACAAGTTGAATGCCACAATCAAGGGACAACATGGACTTGTGTCATCCGTTCCTTCGCAAACTGAGTTGTGGCACAAGAGGCTTGGTCACTTGAACTTGGGAAGCCTCAGTTTGATGAGAAAATTGGAGATGGTAACAGGACTGCCTACAATAGAAGATCACTTGAAATCGATGTGCGAATCTTGTGTATATGGGAAGCAGCATCGAGAGAAGTTCAATAAAGGGGGTATTGCAAGAGCCAAAAACATCCTGGAAAAATAAAGTATGTCGCTTGAAGAAAGCGCTTTATGGTCTTAAACAAGCACCACGTGCATGGTATAGCAGGATTGATGCCTACTTTCGTTCAAAGGGGATGGTGAGAACACATTCTGATCCAAATCTATATGTCTTATGCTTTGATGGTATGGTTGCTTTGATTGCTCTTTACGTTGATGACTTGATTATTACGGGAAATAATCAAGAAATGATAGACATAATAAAAAAAGACCTCATGGAACAATTTGAGATGATGGATCTCAGTCTGATGCATTACTGCCTTGGAGTAGAAGTGTGGCAAAAAGGACATGAAGTGGGTTTAACACAGGTGAAATATGTCAAAGAGTTACTACACAGGTTTAGGTTGCAGGATTGCAAACCAGTAAACACTCCTATTGAACCAGGTAAAAAGCTTTCTAAGCTTGATGAATCATAGTCATTTGATGCTACGCTATATAGACAGTTAGTAGGGAGCTTGATTTACCTTACCACAACTAGACCAAATATATGCTATGTTGTTGGCATTGTAAGTTAGTTTATGGCAGCACCTACAAAAACGCATTGGAAAGCAGCTATACGCATTTTGCGTTATGTGAAAGGCACATCAGAGTATGGCTTGATTTACAGGAAGCATGATGGTTTACCTGAGTTGTGTGGCTATGTGGATGCGGACTGGGGAGGTGACTATGATGATCGTAGATCCACCACATGATATATATTCTAGTTTTGTGGTAATTGCTTTTTCTAGTCTAGTAAGAAGCAAAGTACAATTGCTCTTTCCACCACAGAAGCTGAGTACAAGGCAACGTGTAGTGCTGCACAAGAAGCTATATAGTTGAGACAAATCTTGGAAGAGATTGGCATGAAATAGAAAAAGCCCACAACTTTACATAGCGACAATCAGAGTGGCATTTAGCTAGCAAAGAATCCAGTGTTCCATGCGAGAACTAAACACATTGAGATCCAATATCACTTCATACGTGAAAGGCTTCTAAGTCATGAAATTCATGTTGTTCATTATAGCACAGAAGAACAACTAGCTGATATTTTCACTAAGCCACTTACTGGAGAAAAGTTTGATAAGTTTAGATCAAAACTTTCTGTATTTAAAGTTTGTTGACTTTAAAGCTATGTATATGACTGTATAAAAAGTGGCTCTACTTTAAGGGAGAGAGTTAGAATTAAAGTTAGAATCACTGTGTTACTATACTGTGGGTCCTATCAGTGGATAAGGATCAGTTGGCCTCGCCACGAGGCAAGTCGACGGGACACGCATCCCGCCAACGGCAACCTGGATCATGCATGGGTTGTCTGAGTGAACAACTATATGTACAGTGTAATTTCATTTTGGAAAATATAGTTGCTATGTGAGCTTGCTGAGGAGAGTGATTTTCTGTCTGTGTTACTGTGTAGCATGATCTGTGTTCCTGTGCAAAGCAAATTCTAAGTGGCTGAACATGGTATTAGAAGATAGTTCACCACTTCTTATTCACCTCAATATAATGGGATTGCAGAAAAGAAGAATTGAACTCTTCTCAACTCAGCCAGATCCATGCTACATCAAGCACACCTACCTGCAAAGTTCTGGGCAGAAGCTACCGCCACAGCCTGTTATGTGCAGAATAGATCCATCACCAAAGCCGTCAACAACAAGACTCCTCATGAAGTTTGGCATGGGCACAAGCCTAGTGTCATCCATTTAAAAATCTTTGGTTGTATATGTTTTGTTCACATTCCTAAGCAGCTTAAGAAGAAGCTGGATCATAGGACAAATAAATGTATTTTCATTGGCTATCCTGATGAACATAAAGACTATAAAGTTTATGATCCATCCACCAATGTAGTATTTGTCTCTAGGGATGTAATATTTCAAGAACATACATACTATGATTTTAAACAACCATCGATAAACGATGCTATGTCATTTCATCCTATTTTACGTAGCATGGATTCTTCCAATGTTGATGTTCTTTCTACAGAACTTGCAGCTACAGCTACAGAAGCCGAGCAGCCGACAATTCCTATCATCAGACTAGACCAAGCTAGCTCTAGCAGATCTGGAGAAATTCAAGAAGAAGCATCAGCACATCCTGGTCAACTAAGCATCCGCAGATCCTCACGGACTCAGACAATTCTTGAGAGGTATACACCTCAATCATTCTGGACTTCATTAGAAGAATCAGAGAGCGTAGCCGAAGCAATTGACTCCAAGGATGCTATGAAGTGGTAAGAAGCTATGAAAACCGAGTACAACTCACTGTTGATGAATCAGATCTGAACACTGGTCGACTTCCCCATTCATAAGAGAGTTATCGACAATAAGTGGATCTTCAAGAAGAAGATCAACTCTGATGGTTCCATTGCAAAATAGAAAGCACGGTTGGTGGCTAAAGGATTCACTCAAGTCCAAGGAGTGGATTATCAAGAAATTTTTAGTCATGTCATCAAGATGCAGTCAATCAGGACTTTGATTGCGTTAGCAGCCGCGAAAGATCTCGAAATGCACCAAATAGATGTCAAGACATCATTTCTCAACGACAATGTCGAAGAGGAGCTGTATACCTTCCAACGGGAAGGATTTAAAGTCAAAGGCCAAGAGCACAAAGTGTGCAACCTGAGCATGGTTAGATAGAATCGATTCTTATCTCATTCAATTAGGATTTGCAAATAATTTAGCTGACTATAATGTTTATTCAAAGCATATAGGCACCAATTCAGTTTACATAGCTCTTTACGTAGATGATGCATTTATTCTATCTAACGACACTTCTCTACTGCACACTTGTGATGCCACGCAAATGTCAAAAGTTGAATTTCAACATAAATATGGCATAATATACTCGAAAATGAAGATATGAGCTAGTTAAGTATAAATCATGAAGAGGCCTAAGTCATTTTTCGAGAATATATCTCCTAGGTACTTTCCTTATAAATTAAGGGCTAGACCTTTAACAGGAAAAGACATTGCCTTGGATAACCCTTAACTAGGTCGTCCATACGAAACGACTAGCTATGAAAAGACATGTTAAATTAGAGTAACTTTAACTCATAGCTAAGTATATCTCTTATGGTATAGTTGAACGTATTTTCAGTTTAATTCTTAACTAGACCCTTTCGCGGGAGCGACGCACCTATTGTTTAAGAGGTGTGTTTGTTCGAAGTACTCGACTTAGCGAAGTACCCTTATCATTCACTAATCGGATCTCTAATGTATGCAATGCTGTGTACTAGACCAGATTTAGCATACACTGTCAACACATTAAGTCAATTCATGTCTAATCCTAGGATCTCTCATTGGAAAGCAATAAAGAGAGTGATGAGATATATTCAACAAAGTTTAGACCACATTTTATGTTATGATGGAAATGCTATCGACCCACTTGTCCTGTGAGGCTACTCCGACTCAGATTGGGGAGGAACAGTCTCTACCAGAAAATCTACCTCTGGGTTCTGTTTCTATCTGACAGGGGGACCAATTTTGTGGAATTCAAGGAAGTAGAAATCAGCTGCGCTTTCTTCGACATAGGCATAGTACATCGCAGCATGCCAAGCTTCAAAAGAAGATGTATGGATCAGGTTATTACTTCACGACTTACATCACACTTAGTTTAATGCTACCACCATTCTATGTGACAACTTGAGTTGTATTTCACTGTCACTGAATCCCAGATTTCATGGCAAATCCAAGCACATAGAAATCCAATATCATTTCATTTAGGAGAAAGTTTTCTCAGGGCAAGTGATCCTTCAATACTACTCCACAACAGAAATGGTCGCAGACATCTTCACCAAAGTGCTTCCCAGGATCAAGCACCAGAAATTCTTCAACAAGCTGAACTTGACTGCATGAATCACAAACTTAGACAACCAATTTATTTGAAGAACGTCTACAACGGGCTTCCGGCTGATCTCCAGCAAAGAGTAACCAATCTTGTCATAATTTCAAGTTCAGATGTTAACTTTAATGACTTGAAGTCATTGAAGACTTGGCCATCTTCAAGGACTTCCACAAACTTGCATTTAGAACAAGTCTACAAAAATACATTACTTTTGCGACAGTCTACAAAAATACTCTAAGTGTCGCAACAGTCTGCAGAAATGAACTATGTTTTTCAACAGCTTCAGCTTTTTCGCATTTCCCCGAAATGCGACACTTTCATAGTTCATAAGCTAACTGTCTTACACACCTTCGGCTCTTTGCAAAAAATGCAAAGAGAGAGAAAATCCTGAAGATTATCTATTTTTGCGTTAAAAACATCACCATCCTTTTTTAGGACACCTTCAGCTTCTTGCGAAAAATACGAAGAGAGAGAAAAATCCCGAAGGTCGTCTAAAACAAACGATGAATGTTCTAGCGATGTCCTCGTCCGCGTCAACGTTCCTGATTTGTTGACCGTGTATATACTGTGTACAGCTGTCACAAAAGCCATATACTTCCAAGTACAACGACTTTCCTAATTAGGTGACAAGAATTCAATGTAATTAATACACAGATGAAATCTATAAATAGATCATCCAAAGTGGTTGCTCCATCCATGAGACACATTATTTGAGCATCCAAATTATGTCGTCATTTTGGTTGTAATTTCTATTTTGTATTGTGCTTCAGTGTAATATAACAACAACTTGCTTTTATGTGTGTACAACATAGATGAATGCTTGTTGTGATTGAATGCACTCTCATTGCTGCTTGATCGTGCTGGTTTACTCACTCTGATCAGAACACGGACGTCTACGACTCCTCAATTTTTGATCAAACGATAGCTGTCTTTGACACTTGCGGAACTTGCATTATCATACTGCTCTTCCATTTATTTCAGAACTATACTTCACGTTGAATCTGATTTTGGTAGTACCACACATACAAACCATCTCTCATCTCTTCAGTGGACAGTACTCTTATTTTAGAGTATGAATTAATTTTTTAAGATCTTGTTGGGCAATTAGAACACTTAAAGTTGTGACTACATTTAGCATAAGTTGTCTTTTAGACTATTTTTGCATTTAGCAATTGATTAGAACGGGGGAGCTCTTCCGCAATATTCCTGCTCTCTTCTCCGTTCGCGTTCTTCTATCTCCATTGCCCCATCAGAGTGTAGGATAGATGGCGTTGGTACCATTTCTTTGTATCTAGAATCCTCAATAAGTATGGATCTAGAAAATGTCCTTTATGTACCATCAATCACTTTGAGCATGGTGCTTGTTCCATTTTTAAGAATGATGTTTGCATTTCAAAGGGATTTAAACATGGAAGATTGTTTAAGTTGGAAGCTAGTATTGCTTTTGAGAGTGTGAGCTTGGCAAAGGAGGAGATCACTCAGGAGGAGATCTTGGCAAAGTGTGATCTTGCTTACATTGAGGAGGAACATCAAAAGGAGGAAGATCTTGAGGATCAGGCTCAAAGCATGAGAGTTGTAAGGGAGTCCTCTCAATGACAATGATCGAGTCATCAAATTGCATGCAAATTGTCCATTCAAGTGTGCATCTTGCAAGGATGGTGAGCATTGGAGAGTCTACTATCTTTGAATACTTCTTGGATAGTATTAGTAGACATGGAGTGACTTGTTGCTTATATTTAATAACAATGACAATGACAATGGATGCTTTCAAATCTCCATTTGTTGTTGATAAGGCAATTTCAATGGATAACTATTTTTGTGATAGTTTGAATAGTGTCATAAAAGATGAAACATCATTTGTATTGGAAATCTTTGGGTCCACATGCTTTGAGCATGATCATTCCAATGTAAGGAGCAAAGATTATCCCATTTCAATGATAGGAATAAGGGTAGTGTTTTGCTCTTCAAGTGGAGATTGTAGAATCTACTTGTTTTCCATCAAAGAAGTTGTAAATGGTGAAAATGTGATCTTTCAAGAGTGGAAAATTTGTAAACTTGAAGAAGCACCTTTGTATCAACATCTTATTCAATTCATTGATGGTTTGGAGGCAAAGTCAAGTGGAGGAGCAAGCTCAAGGCCCGAGGACTCCAAGAAGAACCATGAGTATCAAGATTGAGCCATCAAGGCTAAATCATATGGATCAAGCAAGGCAAGTTGTCTTTGGCAACATTATGTATGCACTTAATAGTTTAATTGATGTATCTTCAAGTGCACAAAATGCCTTTGAATCCATGGCTTGGCATGGTGTTTAGTTTTGAAGTGTGCTACATGTATATAGACACATTTATGGAACATCTTGTAAGGGATCCTCTAAGAGATGTAGAATAATGAAAATTATGTACATAAGTGGGTCCCACACATGTGAGGCCATGGAGCCACGTGGGAAACCTGCCCTATGGTAGGTTAGATCTAGTTCAAAGAGTAGGTTAGGTCAGTTTGGTAGGAAAAAGAGGCTGAGTTAACTTCCTTATTACATGCTGGAAATCCACCTAACTTCACAAAGGAAGTTGAATTTGCTATGTATTCCAAGCTCCCATAGTGAGAAGATAGAATATTTTTGGAGCTCATTGGCAATCTCAAGCTAGTTCACTATGTACATTGAGTTTTTGTGATCCAAATGCAACCAAATCAATTTCTTCTTGTTTCTCAGCTTGAAGGCCATACTATAGCCTTAAGTACACATGTGTGGGCTTGGATTTCAATGTTGATTAATGCTTTTGATTGTTAATGCTTGTTGTTTGTCAAGTTGCCAATCTAGATCAACTTTTTTGTGTCTAATTTTTTGATAGATTGTTAAGCTAGCATCCAATCAATCTTGTGGATCTTTTGTAGATCCATTTATGGTCCTAAAGTACAGTACTTTCACATGAGTTCCTATTGGTTTTCATAATATGAGTGTGTATTGTTTTTCATATGTGTTTGACAAACTTTTCAAGGTAGGTTCAATAGATCGTGGTGTCACTCCATAACCATGGTTACTAAGTCTTGGTCATTTTTGTTTTATTCAAACTATGCAATCTTATCCTTGACATTATGCATAAATGATTCAATATTGTGTTACTGTTTTGAGTCTCTTATTTTAGAGTATGAAGGTTTTAATCCTTCATGTGAGATAACATTTTAGATCTTTTAAGATCGAGCTGTAATGGACTTATTTTCTTTTCATGAGATGTCCTTGTGGTTGCCATACTACCTAAAGTAAATGCTAATCATTGAATGACTTTGCCATATCATATCAAAAGATGGTAGGCATAGTCTACTTAGCATTTAATCATTCAATTCATAATAGTTTTTAATCATTTTTTATTTTGTAACAATCTCCTATTTTCTACGATTGTTATTTATCTCTTGAACCTATAATTTCAAACTTTCAATCTTAGCTACTGAATTTTGGAACAAATATTATTCTTCATTGTTCTCAATAGTGACATGGTCATTTCACTTATTTATTTATCTTTCATTTCAAGAGAAGTCAAAAGAGTTGCAACTTCAACTTTGATAGTGAGAAGACATCTTTCAGAATTATAAAAGATTTACAACAAAATGAATCCCAATCAATGCTAAAAGTGATGGAGAATGCACATTTGATTGATCTACATCCAAAAAATGAGCTAGAATCAAGACTAGTTACCAAAGCTAGCTGCTTATCTTGGCATTTAACTCCACTTTCGGCACATAGATTTGATTAAATGCTCCATAAAAAAAGTCCAACAAACTTTTTTACCTTCCAATCAATGCAATAAGCACATAAGATCACTCACATATCAAAGCTCTAACTCGCCACACAAAAACAATGTCAAGGAAAGTGAAAGATCTCGATTTTTCATCAAAATCCATGACAATTTCACACACACACACACACACACACACACACACACACACACATAACCATCTCAGATTTAGGGTCTAAGGTTACCCTTCAACCTTGCTTGACCTAAACAACAATGCATTCTTCACTTGAAACATACTCCAATGAGATCTCCTTAGCTTGAACTTTCTTCCTTACAAAATGGTGAGCAACTCACACTGATAAACAATAATTCCAATACTCTTTGGTGGTTGTGCTCAGACTTGTATCTGAACATGCAATTATTTTAACAGTCCTAAACATAGGAGCTATGATTGTGTTTGGCATTTGCAATCTCTGATACCAAGAGATCGTTCTTGCTGGCAGTTAGCCCATATCGGGAGAGTTATTCTGCACTCTATTTTTCTTCCCATCCTTTGTGAAAGATTTGAGATCCAAACCTATAATTGATCTTTGGTTACATGAAAGAGACCCTGCGGCCATTGGGGCATATGTCACAAGTCCAAGACAACTATGGGTGAATGCCCACTACGTTCCCTACCCACGCAGATCGAGATGGGTGGAGTGCGGCAACCCTATGGACAAAATCATGATTGAGACATTGAATTGGCCAAGAATTCATTCAGAGTACAGGTGCCGATGTAGATGCCAAGCAGGCTCTCGTTCAATTTCCTAAAGAATATGTCAATTGTCCAGATCCAACAGTCCGCGCGGCCGCACAATATGCCCGAGACTTAGAACATTTGATGGGCATTGCCACCAAATGGGATGACTTTCTCCCATTCATTTTTTTTATCCAAATACGGCCCTGGCATCGAAAAAAATTCAGGACCAATTGCTAGTGGTCGAGTGTACTATAGAGCAACTTTCATCGACGATTTATGGTCTGCTCAATTTTAGGCCTAGATCAATCAAAATTGGTTAATAGACGTTCATAATTCCTTCCACACTTCCAAGGACAAGAAGAGCACGAAATGGTTGGAGTTTATGGAAGAGGTTACTACTATATGATCCAGTAACGACGCACCAAACACAGCCTCTATTAAGCCACCATAGTGCTGAGGGATCGACACTACTTCAAGCCATGGGCCCTATTGGGGGTATTATCGTCGTGCTTGTAAATAAATAAAATGTCAAATGAGTAGAAATAAGATGCAAGGGTCGTGGCATCTTGTGTGCGTAAGCCCATGGCCTAATGAGCACTTGTAAATAATCTTTTTGGAATAAACTAGACTTTGGGCCATGTAATTAAAAATAATATTAGAGGCCAAAGTCTAAGTTAAGTTTAAATTACTAAGTTTTTCTTGATTTAGTCAAAAGTCAAATGGTGGTAGGTGGGGTAGGGTGTGCTTCTTCCACTTAGAATTTGCTTTGCACAGGAACACAAATCATGCTACACAGTAACACAGACAGAAAACACTCTCCACAACAAGCTCACATAGCATCTGTATTTCTCAAAATGAAATTACACTATACATATAGTTGTTCACTCACTCAACCCATGCATGATCTAGGTTGCTGTTGGCGGGACATGTGTCCCATCAACTTGTCTCGTGGCGAGGCCAACTAATCCTTATCAACTGGAAGGACCCACAGTATAGTAGCACAGTGATTCTACTTTAATTCTATATCTCTCTCTTAAAGTAGAGTCTACTTTATACAGTCATATACATAGCTTTAAAGTTAACAAACTTTAAGTACAGAAAGCTTTGATCTAAACTTATCAAACTTTTCTCCAACAAGTGGCTTAGTGAAAATATCAGCTAGTTGTTCTACTGTGCTACAATGAACAACATGAATTTCACGACTCAGCAGCCTCTCATGTATAAAGTGATACTGAATCTCAATGTGTTTAGTTCTCGCATGGAACACTGGATTCTTTGCTATCTGAGTGCCACTCTGACTGTCGCTATGTAATGTCGTGAGATTTTTCTGCCTCATGCCCACTTCTTCCAAGATTTGTCTCAACCATATAGTTTCTTGTGCTGCACTACACATTGCCTTATACTCTGCTTTTGTGGTGGAAAGAGCAATTGTACTTTGTCTCTTACTAGACCAGAAAAAGCAATTACCACAAAAATGGAATACATACCCTATGGTGGATCTACGATCATCATAGTCATCTCCCCAATCCGCATCCACATAGCCACACAACTCAGGTAAACCCTCATGCTTCCTGTAAATCAAGCCATAATCTGAAGTGCCTTTCACATAATGCAAAATGCGTTTAGCTGCCTTCCAATGTGTTTCCATAGGTGCTGCCATAAACTGACCTACAATGCCAACATCATAGCATATATCTAGTCTAGTTGTGGTAAGGTAAATCAAGCTCCCTACTAACTGCCTATACAATGTAGCATCAAATGACTGCATAATTTGCTTCATACCTTTCAGATTGTGTCTTCTCTCTTGTTGATCTTCGTAGCTCTCCCTGGCTAGATGATTCTGGAAAGTCATCCATGTCGCGGCTCTCCAACAATCTCTCAAACCACTTAGGGAGCTTCCTGTCAGGTGATCGGCTTCCTGGTAAAAATGTATCCCACGGTACATCCTTCTCCTTGCGTTTGTCACCTGCAACTTCAATCCTTCTTGCACCAAAAAGTTTGTCCCTACCTCTCCAACCTGTCTCTTGAGGTTGAGTAGTAGTATCTTGAGATGTATCCTCTTTTTCATCACTTGGAAGGTCAATGAATGGATCATCATCAGGAGGTATCCTCAATATACCATCTTTCCCACTGGATGTATCTATCTTCTCAGCATCCTCGTCTTCGTACATCTCGGATTCATCAAAGATAACATCACGACTTACATGGATTTTATTTTCCACTGGATCAAAACATCTATAGCCCTTCACACGATCATCATATCCTAGGAATATGCACTTGATAGCTTTTACATCAAGTTTACGTCTCTCTTCCTTAGGAACGTGTACAAAGGCCTTACATCCAAATATTCGCAAGTGGTTCACCTTTGGCTTCTTCTTTGTGAATGCTTCCTCAGGTGTTATCTTTGGTATGTCAATGGTAGGACTTCTATTTTGAAGATAGATTGCCGTACTGCTTGGTTTTGACCAAAAATCTTTTGGTAGTTTCATTTCAGCTAGCATAGATCTGGCACTTTCCACAATCGTACGATTCTTGTGCTCAACTACACCATTGAGAGTAGGAGTATGAGCTTGCATAAATTGTCTTTTAATCCCACATTGATCACAAAGATCATTGAAGTCATTAGACTTGTACTCACCTCCACTATCTGATCTTAGGACTTTGATCTTCCTACCTGTCTGATTTTCGACCAACGCTTTGAAGCTCTTGAAGCTGTCAAATGCATCTGATTTCTTCTTCAAGAAGTAGATCCACATCTTACGTGACATATCATCAATAAAGGTCATGAAATAGAAGGCTTTACCTAAGGACATGGTCCTCATAGGCCCGCACATATCTGTGTGGATTAAATCCATGATGTTCTTTGCTCTTGCAACACCACCTTTATTGAACTTCTCTCGATGCTACTTCCCATATATACAAGATTTGCACATCGATTTCAAGTGATCTTCTATGGTAGGCAATCATGTTACCATCTCCAATTTTCTCATCAAACTGAGACTTCCCAAGTTCAAGTGACCAAGCCTCTTATGCCACAACTCATTTTGCGATGAAATGGACGATACAAGTCCATGTTGCCCCTTGATTGTAGCATTCAACTTGTACAATTTTGTATTGGGATCCCTTACTCCATCCGCAATAACTTTGAACTTTTGGTTCACATATTTTACAAAGCAACGATCATGGGCAAATTCTACTTTCAACTTTTGATCAGTAATGACTCCAACAGAAAGTAGATTTTTCTTCAAATCTGGTACGTAAAGTACCTCCCTGATCATCTTGCTTTTGCCATCAGGTAGTTGGATTGAAACAATGCCTATCTCCTTGATCCTGCACACCTCACCATTTGCTTGTGAAACGGACATTCTATTATCCAACACTTTCAAGCTACTGAACCAATTCTTGTTACCTGTCATGTGTCTTGTGGCTCCTGAGTCAATATACCATGCTTGATCATCTTGATTAGATGACAATGCAAATATGAAGATGCTAGAGTCTTCAATCTCACCCTCATCGACAAGGTTACCTGCTTGTTTTGGTTTTTCCTTGCCTTGTTCCACCAGGAATTTGCGACATTCACTCTCCCAATGGCCCTTTTTACCACAATGGAAGCACTTGCCTTTCTTCTCAAAATGAAATTACACTATACATATAGTTGTTCACTCAAGCAACCCATGCATGACCCAGGTTGCCGTTGGCGGGATGCATGTCCCGTTGACTTGCCTCATGGCGAGGCCAACTGATCCTTATCAACTGATAGGACCCACAGTACAGTAGCATAGTGATGATACTTTAGTTCTAACTCTTCCTACAACATAGATTAGTTTGTGTTTCTTGTGGATGGTGTGGATTTCAATTCCATCATGTGCAAGTGGCCAATATAAAGCAAGGGGCAAGGGCCACCCCAAAGATAAAAAGGCACCATTTGTAATCATTTTTCATGTTTAATGAGAAGGAGGGAACTCTACCATTTTGGAGAGCAAGCATCCTCATTTGCTATTCACTCATTGCTAATGCTATTTTGGTGCTTTCTCTTTTATTCTCTATATTTCATTTTTCTTGGTTTCATTAGTTAAAGCTTTTCCATCAGCATGCATAATGAGCAAATGAGCTAACCTCCATCTCACCCTCTTTCTCTACTCACTCATTCTCTCTCTCTCTCTCTCTCTCTCTCTCTCTCTCTCTCTCTCTCCTCTCTCTCTCTCTCTCTCTCACACACACACACACACACACACACACACACACACACAATCATAGTGTGTGGATGTGCTTAGTGCTAGAAAATGTAGTGTTAGGCCTGGGGTAAGGTTAGAGGAAAGTAGAAAGCATCTAAATCTAGCAACTTGGCTTAGTTAGGATCCTATCTTAGTGTTCTAACCATTTTGACATTTGGAGGGCTACTCACCACCAAACCTACATCACCCTACATCTTGTCTTTAGGTAATTCCCCCAATTTCCATGTTCCATTCTTCATAAGAGCTTGATACTCCAGATCCATTGCTTGGATTGACCTCTTCTTTCCTTGCTTCATCTACACTTGTAGGTTCATCAAAAGAGGTTAGGAAAGGAACCTAATTTCTAGAAAATACTTGCTTACCCTTTTCATCATATGTGAGCCTTGAAGGCATTTGTCTTTCCCTTGATGTTCTCCTTGGATTTTGACTTGATGAAGGTCCATTATCATCACCATCTAAAGTAGGATCCTTTACATCATCATCAAGAATGTTAGATCCATCCACATCACCATCAGTAATGCTTAAAGATGCTTTTGGAATGTTCCCCTCATCAAAAATGACATCTCTACCAACAATCACTTTGTTAGTAGAAGGAATGTAACCTTGTAGGCTTTATTATATCCAACCAAAATACCTTTCCTTGAAGATGGATCCTCCTTGGTCCTATCATCAAGAGTAATGTTGACATAGCATGTGCATCCAAAATTTATTAGCAAGTTGACACTCGGCCTCCTCTTGAATAGCATCTCAAAAGGTGTCTTGACATCCAAAATAGCACTCGGCCACCTATTGCACAAGAAATTGGCACACAACAAAGCTTGATCCCAAAATGGTTTATCTAGATTAGCACTTAACATCTTGGCTTTACTTTCACATAAAGTCATATTCTTCCTTTCAGCCACTCCATTTTGTTGTGGGTTCCTTGGTGTTGTATACTCCCTCTTGATCCCATGCTCATTACAAAAGGCCTTGAACTTGGTAGATATGTACTCGCCGCTATTGTCACTCCTTAAGCACTTGATGTTTTTGGAAAATTGGTTCTCCCTTGCATTCTTGAACTTAAAAAAGACATCATACACTTCATTCTTGCTCTTTAGTAGATAGATCCAACAAAATCTCTAAAATCATCAATGAAAGTTACATACACCTTAGCTCCACTATTGCTAATTGTAGTAATTCCATGACTATCTGAATGTACAACTTGAAAAGGCTTTATAGATCTAGATGTAGATCTAGTGTAAGGTAGTCTATGTGACTTTGACAAAGCACAAGACTCACAAACATGATTGATACTTTTCAAGGAACTTGGGAGACATGTCACAACTTTCTTTCTAGCCATTACTTCCAATGACTTGAAGTTGAGGTGTCCTTTTATGCCAAACCTCTTGAATAGCTATTTGCTCTCTTGCAACACATCCAACTTGGTTAGCAATAACGCAAGCATCTAGTTTGAACACCTTCCCTTGTCTTTTACCTTTTGCAATCAAGATATTCTTCCTTGAATTTTTTTGAATAAATAGATAAGAAATCCTACAATAAAGTAATTGTTTATACAATAAAGTATAGGTATTGATTACTAAAAAAAGGATATCAAAAAACTAAATATTCTTGCTTTATAGATAGTTACCTTCAATTGGTCGACCATTATTAGTACTTTCAAATTTGTCCCGTGCATTTTTTTTCCTCATTGATAAGTAATGATAGCAAGTATCTTGTGTGAAAAATTGTCAACTAGTAGTATTTTCCTAACTTGAGATTTTGTAGGCCTATGGCCAAATAAAAGTTAGAGATAGGTTCATACATGTATGTAGAGGCCCAAAGTATGTGTACACTACTTTTGAGGTCACATTAATTAGAGGAGGTCAAGTGTGGAGCTCTTCTATTGGCTCATAATTTGGTGCATTCCTATTTGACCAAATTTCTAGGTAGATGGGTGAATCCTATTGGACCCCAATTTTAGCCTATCATAAGACAAGTGGCCAAGAGGCACTATGGCTGCTATAAATAGCCATCTCCACGAGTATGTACACATCTCATTTTCATTCTATTGAATGAATGTTATGCTCTTTGAAGATCCATCTTCTTCTCTCTCACTTTTTTGTTCATATCTTGCATTCTAGCCACTAGAATTGTGATTTCTTTGTTGCTATGGCTTCACACGTGTGAAATGCAGGTTGTAGGCTCTGAAGTACGGACAGGGACAGCAAGTTTCTGTTTGTGGAAGCTTATGATCAGATTTTGATGTTTAGTTGATGTTTAGTATGCTTAACATCACAATTTCTATCATTTTTTCAATCTAGATGTGCATAACTTCCATGGCCAAGATCTTTATGAAACTTTAGCATCTTTTGGATCTGAGTTTTTCACATGGTATCAGAGCATTAGGCGGCCAAATGTGCAGGTTTTGCCAGATTTAGAAGAGATTTGTGGGCGAGTTTGCTTTTGTAGCATTCCAATCAAGTTTCTAGCTAAAAATCTTGTTGATTTATGTGTAGAAATTGGATCTTTGTGATCAAAACATCATTTGTATGCATTTCAATTGAAGTAGGGCGAATTCCCTCTGTACTTATCAGAATAAGGAGACAAAATTTGTTTTGGAAAGAGGGAGATGCAAGATCCAACAAGATCCTATTAGTTTTCCATTCTAGCATATAGTTTTTTTGATTCAATTTCTTGCTTCTTCATGTCAAAAACTTCAAAATTGATGTAACCCTCTGATTTTCAGTTTGCTGAATGATTCAAGAGTGTATTTCAATCTTAGGAGTGAGGGAAAAGCAAGTATATTGAGGTTTGGTCTTGGTTTGATCAAGAAATCATAAAACTAGTGGCTAAAATTGAGGAAAAAGTGAGGAAAAGAGAGAAAAAGTAAGGTTTTAGGTTCCAAATCTTTGTGATTTCTTCTTGTGTTTCATTTGTTGATTCAAGAGAGTGCTTAGTGCATTGGAACAGGTCAAAGATCAGAGATCAATCATTGCAACATGGCTACAAATGGAGGCTACATGTTGGAAAGCAATGATAGGCTTACCTCCCTCAACTATTCTACTTGGAAAGTAAGGATGGAGTCTTTGCTTGAGATGAATGAGTTGATGGATATTGTTGTAGGTGTGGAGGAGAGACCTTTGGCACCTCAAGAACAATTGAGGTATGACAAGAGGGCAAAGAAAGCCCTTCACATGATCAAGATGAATGTGACAAATGAGCTTATCAAAGAGGTTGGTAAGTGCACATCATCTAGTGAAGCTTGGGAAGCCTTGAAGAAGGTTTATGAATCCAAGTCTACTTCTAGAGTGTTGACTTTAAGAAGGCAAATCTTTTCTTGTATGCAAAAGAAGAGTGAGAGTGGACATGCTTTTGTTTTGAGAGTTAAAGCATTGAATGATGAGTTAGCATGCATTAATGATGGCATAAATAATGAGGAGCTTGTTCAAGTGATTCTCAATGGCTTGTTGGATGATCATGCTAATCTTGTTCAAAGTTATGCTATCCAAAAATGTTTACCAAGTGTTGGAGACTTGCAAGAGGTCTTGTTGGCTGAAGAATTCAGGTTGCAAGCAAGAGTGGGAGCATCTTCTACATCTCAAGGAGGAGAAGAGGAGGCAATGTTCTCTAAAGGCAAGTTCAAGGGCAAAGGTAAAAGCAATTGGTCTAAAGGGCAAGACCAAGGTGAGCACTCTACTTTTGGCAAAAAGAAGGATAGATCTAAGCTAAAATGTTTCTATTGTGGAGTCAAAGGGCATTTTGCTAGTGATTGTTTTAAGAAAAAGAGGGATCAAGGGGAAAAGCAAACCAATCTAACTATTGATGAGGGTGGGGATGAGCTTCTTTCAAATGATGCTTTTGTTATGTCATCTTGCTTGTTGGCTAATCATGGAGACATTGATCCTTGGTGGATTGATAGTGGAGCCACTTCTCATATGACATATCATAAAGAGTATTTTTCATCTTTAATGGCATTTGATGGTGATAGGAAGGTAATCTATACCGCAAATGATGGTGAGTGTGCAATCAAGGGGATTGGCACAATTCCTATTTCACTTTCTACAAATAGGAATATAGAATTGAAAGATGTTTTGCTCATTCCATCCATTACCAAGAACTTACTTAGTGTAAGCCAAATGCTTGACAAAGGATTCAAAGTTGAGTTTGATGGTGATGCTTGCTTGATCAAAAAGGGGTGTAGTATCATTGCAAAAGGGAAAAGGCAAGGGAAATTGTTCAAGCTTGATGCATGTGTTGTTGCTAACCAAGTTGGATGCATGGCAAATGAACAAATGTCAATTCAAGAGGTATGGCATAAAAGGATGGGACATCTCAACTACAAGGCCTTGGAGGTAATAGCCAAAAAGGAGGTAGTAAGGGGACTTCCCAAGTCTCTTACTTGCTTGAATCATGTTTGTGAAGAATGTGCTTTGTCTAAATCACATAGATTGCCATATACTAGATCTATATCTAGATCTAAGATGCCTTTTTCTCTCTTGCATTCGGATATTCATGGTGTTACTACAATTAGCAATGGAGGTGCTAAGATGTATGTAACTTTCATTGATGATTTTAGTAGATTTTGTTGGGTTTATCTACTAAAGAGCAAGGATGAGGTGTTTGATGTGTTTGTCAAGTTCAAAGTTGCTATTGAGACTCAATTTACAACCAAAATCAAATGCTTGAGGAGCGACAATGGTGGTGAATACATTTCTAACAAATTCAAAGCCTTTTGCGATGAGCATGGGATCAAGAGGGAGTACACATGTCCAAGAACACCACAACAAAATGGAGTGGCCGAGAGGAAGAATAGAACCTTGTGTGAGAGTGCAAAGGCAATGAGATTGAATGCTAATCTTCCTAAACCTTTTTGGAGTGATGCTTTGTTGTGTGCAAATTTCCTATGCAATAGATGGCCAAGTGTTGTATTGGAAGGAAAAACCCCTTTTGAAGCTTTGTTTGGTACGAAGCCTAATGTCAAGTTTCTAAGAACTTTTGGATGCATTTGCTACTTCAACATTACTCTTGATGATAGAACTAAGGAGGATCCATCTTCAAGAAAGGGCATTTTTGTTGGTTATAGTGAAGTAAGCAAAGCATATAGGATTTATGTTCCTTCAATCAAGAAAGTGTTCACAAGTAGGGATGTCATTTTTGATGAAAGTAACATTCCAAAAGTTGTTTCAAGTGATGATGGTGTTGTTGCAACTAATGTGCTTGATGACAATGGAGTTGATGACACATTGGATGTGGATGTTGAAGAAGCCTCTTCAAGTCAAATTCCAAGGAGAACTCCAAGGCATAAAGTGAAACCCTCAAGGCTCACTTATGATGGCAAAGGTAAGCAAGTGGTGGATGGATCCAACTATGCTTTCCTAACTTCTTTTGATGTACCTTCATGTGTAGATGAAGCAAGGCAAAAAGAGGAATGGATCCAAGCAATGGATCTTGAGTTTGAAGCACTTATGAAGAACAACACATGGAGATTGGTGGAGCTTCCAAAGGGCAAAAGTGCAATTGGATGCAAATGGATCTTCAAGGTAAAGACAAATCAAGATGGATCTATCAACAAGTTGAAGGCAAGGTTGGTGGCTAAAGGTTATGCTCAAGAGCATGACATTGACTATGAAGAAACCTTTGCACCCGTGGCAAAGATGGTGAGCATAAGAGTAATCATTTCCCTTGCAACTCTTTATGGATGGGATCTTTGGCAATTAGACATTTCTAATGCTTTCTTGAATGGTGATCTTGAAGAGGAAGTCTACATGGAGCAACCCGAGAGCTATGTTTCTCATAGCAAGCCTAATCATGTGTGTTTTCTACAAAAAAGTTTGTATGGTCTTAAGCAAGCACCAAGGAGTTGGTATGCTAGGCTTAACTCTTTTCTACTTTCTCAAAACTTCACTATGAGTGAGTATGATCATTCACTTTACTTTAGAATTAGTGCTAATGATGTTACAATCCTTCTAATTTATGTGGATGACATTATTTTAAGTGGAGGGAACAAGGAAGATATAGAAGATATCAAGAAAGCACTAAAAAAGGAATTTGAAGTGCATGATCTTGGTCTTTTGAGCTATATCTTAGGAATAGAAGTAATTAGAACTTCTCAAATCACTTTTATTTCACAAGAGAAGTATGCTATTTCTATTCTCAATAGATTTCATATGGTAGATGCAAATCCTATTGATACACCTATGGAATCACATGTAAAGCTAACTATAAGAGGTAATGAAAGATCCTTCGAGGACATTACTCTCTATAGGAAGCTAATAGGTTCTCTTATATATCTAACCATCACAAGACCTGATTTATCTTATTGTGTTGGTAGATTAAGCCAATTCATGCAAGATCCTAGCATAGAACATTGGAAACTAGGAAAGAGGATCTTGAGATACATCTCGGGAACAAAAGATTTTGGCATTGTTTATAGAGGCTCATCACCTAACTTATTTGGTTTTTCAGATTCAGATTTTGCAGGAGACCTTATGGATAGAAAATCCATAAATGCACATGCTATTTTCATAGGTGATGGAGCTATCTCATGGATGTCGAAGAAACAAGCAACTATATCACTTTCTTCTAGTGAGGCCGAGTACAAAGCTTTGACATCATGCACAAAGGAGATGGTGTGGATCAAGAGGATGATTATGGAGCTTCATTTGCTGGATTTTTCAGAGAGTCCAATCATCTTTTGTGACAACCTTTCAGCCCAAAGTCTAGCAAGCAATCCGGTTTTCCATGCAAGGAGCAAACATATCGAGGTGGCTTACCATTTTGTGAGAGAACAAGTGTTGGCAAAAGAGATCAAGCTTGAACATGTCCCATCAAAGGAATGTGTGGCTGATATCTTTACCAAAGCATTGGGAAAGGACTTATTTTTCAAGCATAGAACAAGTCTTGGTGTACTTTCTAAATCTATGCTAAAACTAGTTGAAGAGGGAGTGTGAAAAATTGTCAACTAGTAGTATTTTCCTAACTTGAGATTTTGTAGGCCTATGGCCAAATAAAAGTTAGAGATAGGTTCATACATGTATGTAGAGGCCCAAAGTATGTGTACACTACTTTTGAGGTCACATTAATTAGAGGAGGTCAAGTGTGGAGCTCTTCTATTGGCTCATAATTTGGTGCATTCCTATTTGACCAAATTTCTAGGTAGATGGGTGAATCCTATTGGACCCCAATTTTAGCCTATCATAAGACAAGTGGCCAAGAGGCACTATGGCTGCTATAAATAGCCATCTCCACGAGTATGTACACATCTCATTTTCATTCTATTGAATGAATGTTATGCTCTTTGAAGATCCATCTTCTTCTCTCTCACTTTTTTGTTCATATCTTGCATTCTAGCCACTAGAATTGTGATTTCTTTGTTGCTATGGCTTCACACGTGTGAAATGCAGGTTGTAGGCTCTGAAGTACGGACAGGGACAGCAAGTTTCTGTTTGTGGAAGCTTATGATCAGATTTTGATGTTTAGTTGATGTTTAGTATGCTTAACATCACAATTTCTATCATTTTTTCAATCTAGATGTGCATAACTTCCATGGCCAAGATCTTTATGAAACTTTAGCATCTTTTGGATCTGAGTTTTTCACATCTTGTTCTATAACCGTTCATGTATTCCTCAGGTTCTATTCCACATGTCTTCATGAGGAACATTTGTTTTGTTGATGGATATGTCGTTGTTGTCGTTGTTGCAGTATTTACAGTTGTTGCTTCTTCTTTTAGTTTTTTGAATAGCTATTTTTTGTAAAATTAGACAAGTTATGATTTGTCAAGCTAGACAAGTTTTATGATAAATATTTGATTAAAGAAAAAAAAATCTTTTGATTTAATTAACCTTGTTTAAATTCATGCAAATAAAATTTACAAATAAGTAGATAGTACCTCAATTGTTGTCAAAATTTTGTGAATTGATGATCAGCTTATTCTGCAAAAATGATTTTTGGATTATATTCATCAAAAACATTGTGTGTATTCTGGAAGTGGAATAGGATGAAAATGTAACGGAGTAATTTCATTTATGATAAAAATATCTTTCCTTTTTGTTACTCTTGAGAGCATGACATATGTTAATACAGGGCAAAAGTTTTTTTTTATGTTTAAGATTGTTGTATTTTTTATTGTCATCCCTTGGAATTTGTGAGCTGTCATTGCATACGCTAGAGTGAGAGGAAGCGTTGACTTGTAGTAGATATGTGTATTGTATTTTATTTTTGCAAAATTTGACCTAGTCACAAGAATGTGTCTATTCATATTTTCAGTTTTCACATTTATTGACTTGATTTCCGCTAATTGTTCTTTGAAAATTAGATCCATAATTGTCCCTATAGCTCCATTTACAGCTCCTTTACTAATATCCATGTTGGAAAGTAGCATCACCTTTGCACCAATGGCTAATTTTGGTATTTGATGGAATTTTTCTTCCATCAACCAACTTTGCATTTTGGGCACGTGTGATGCATTACTTTTTATTGTGGTTGTGATTATTTGAGAGGGATCATAAAGTTTTTCTAGCTCATATTCATTGAATTTTATAGCATCTTCACGATGTGTACAAATGATTGAAATATTGTCATCTATCATTTCAAAAGCTTGTCTCTCGGTTATTATTCTATCATAAAACATATTATGTATTTCATTCATTGTTGGTTGTCTACTTCGTATGACGTTCGAAAACTCTAAATATATAGGATCTTCATAATGTCTCACTGAATATTTGAAATTGAAATGCATTGCCATTTTCCAATATTAAGAAGAACATATACAGCTCCAGTTGTTGCTGATAGCAACACATTTCTATCCATGAAACAAAACTTATATGCTAGATATTTTATAAACATTGTTTTTCCGCTACCAGGAGTTCTTGAAATGATGAAAATTCCGGATGTTTGTATTGTCAACATATTATAGACATGTGTTTGTTCTTTTGTCAAGTTAGATGTTTTTAAATATTCAAGTTCGTGCTCCAATTGTAAAGTTTTAATGGTATCAGAATCTAAAATTATAGGTTTCATGTGATCTTCATCATTTGTCAATATTTCACCTTCAAGTGTTTTTTTTTGGAGCAATATGTTTACAATTTGTTGTCTTTGTTCATGATCAATTAATTGTCTATTTGTATATTCAGCTATATAATTTTCGATGTCTTCTTCAGAATTGATAATATTTCTCAAGACACATTCAGCAAAATATGATCGTTGAGTGTTGGTTTCATTTATAAGCTCTTTTTTATTTCGAAAGTGAAATGTTTTCAAAAGGATATTGAAGAAAAAACCTTATGTTTGATGAGCTGGATGAAAATTTGTAAACCGTACTAGTCGATCAATTTTAAATACTGAATTTCCAAGTTGGTCAATATTGTCAGGTTTGGATTTGCATGTCGAAATTTTTTTAACAGTGTACTTTTTCCAATATTCATAGAACGCGAGATCTTCCAAGGTTGTTTGTCGTGATACGTAAATATCCATGGGGTGTAATAGTACAATATTGTTGTAACCAACCATCTTTTTTCGTAGCTAAGGAGGTGATGAGTCTATGTAATGAACTGATTCACTCCTTTTTACAATGGGTATTTAAAGATAACAAAATGCTGCTTCGGATAGAAATATCGGTTTTGTGAGTATTGGTGTTGTAATTAATTTCAACATATTGGGATCGAGGTTATCTAGGCCAATAGTTTTGCATCTTCTTTATCGAGATTCATATGACCCATTGGTTTAGATTTCATTGCATATTTTAAACCAATTTGTGTTTGTGATTCTTTGTAAATTCATGTGTGCTTTCCACAAAAGTAGAATGCTTGGGTGATATGGAACAACATTCCTATCTTCATATCGTGGACGATAGTATGTCCATCTTTGATTATTTGGATTAATGTGTGTTTCATATATTGTTGAAGAAGAATATGGAAATCCATACTTGCAACCTACTTTTTTGTTTTTTGATAAATATAAAGTGCATGACTTTCTACAATAATGTATTTGTTTTCGTTGCACAAGCTGATAGAGTTCTTTTCTATGAGTCTCAATCGGTTCTATGAATTTTCTTGAAGTTTCGTCAAATATAGCTGGTACACATGCCACTATCTCATTAGCTATTTGATCTACTTCATTTTCGTTTATCCAAAGAATAATATGTGCATGTACAGAGCCTCGATTTTGAAACTCATACCTAATCACGTAATGTTGGACATTTCCAAGAAGTGGTTTGGATGATAGTTAATAGTTTTTCATGAATTGGTCTAACCTTGCCACAAACAACATTGAATATTCTACTGGACAATTTCTCCAATCATATTCATTGTTAAATTTCTTTACCAAGTTTTCAATGTGTTGGATTTCATTCCATCACATATCGGTTGTTTCATCAGATGTCAAGGTTAGAAAAAAATGTGGCAGTCCCCAACATTCCACCATGGATAGTAAATCGTTGAAGTTTTGTCGATGCCAAGATGGAGTTCCAGGTATGTTTGGTCCAAGACTGTATTTTAAGACATGTTTGAAGATGTCTTGCTCATTTGCTCTTTGATTTTTTGACATGTATTCAATGATGTCTTTTTCTAGAACTACAGATTGTGTGTTGGAGGATAAGAGAATCGCTTGTCTAATTTGGTACATAATCAATAGACATAGAGGGTACAATGTGAAAATTGAAAAAAATGAGCTAACTCTCATCTTAATGTATTCCAAGAAATTCATTTCACCATCATAAAAGCCATGGCCAAATGGAAATAAGAAAGGAAACAACGTTGATTCCAAAGTAATTGTTTTGTCGTTGTTTTGGTTTATTGGTAATCCTTCGATATTGGTTGTAAATTGTATTGAGCGTTCATGTAGATTTCCTTTGTTACGTAATTGGAGGTTCGAGTATTGGTAGATGTTAATTTTTGAGTGTTTTTGGCTAAATGTTGGTTTTTGTGTGATGTCTTCCAAAATAACATAGATGTGAATCATTGGATCTTTTTGCATTGTTTCAAAAGTTGATTCAAGTCGATCTTTATCAAGAAAATCTTTCATTGTGTTCGCAGATATACAAGCCATTTTGACCAAGTTTTGTTTCATACAAAGAAGGAACTTTTGTATGATTGGATTGTTTCAAAGATTGTGGTTGAGTAGCATTTTTATAATAATTGTTGTTTCTATAGTATCTCTAAATTTTTGTAGGTTGATATCAAAACAAACTATATGATTTTCGAATATTGATCATTTTCCAATTGTTCCTTGTAAATAGCTTGTCACTCTACGTGTTGTTTCAATCGATACATCGATTAAAGATAAAGTTTGTAGTTCAATGGGATGAAGTTGCAAGATTGACCTTGCGTAACTAGGAGATAGGAATACTAAGTACTTTATTCAATAATTTTTTTTTTTTGCACATCATGCAAACAAACCATCAGTTTGTTTCTTCGTCAGTTGTGTATTCAGACAAAATAGTATTAGCAATGGAATATGGGAGTATTTCATTTATGTCTTTTGAGACAAACATATTTTTGTTAGTTGGTTGAAATGTGGATGTTCCACATGATGAGCAACATTTCATATTAGTGACTATTTTATTACATAAGGCAATCCACTGAGATTCCAATGTAGTTATTTCAAACCATGTGTTTGAATAGGGTTGAGATCATTTTTGCATTTTATTTGGGTTCGACATCTAGCAAAGGCTCGTCTATTTCTTCTATTCATAAAAATGATAATAGTTCCTCTAAACGTGGGTGGAAAGAGAGATAGACATTAGCTGCTTGGAAGGCAAAGTCCAAGCACTTCTTTTGTCTCCCAGCCTTACCCAACAATTTAGCCAATTAATAGACAAGATTTGAAATCTTGTCCTTTCTATTTCCTCATTTGCTACCCATGGTTTCTAGGCAATCTAAAATGGGATATATATCAAACCTCACCTGATGATCATCGATAGTGTCACAGCAAACTGGGTTCGCCTTTATATTCTGGAGCGAGTATTATGTTTAGTTTCAGAGCATGTCTAAAACTTTGTTCACAAACACTATCGATATCAGTCGGACACAACATATCTATTTGGATAGAGATGTCGCCGTTCTCAATTCCTCAGTCTCTAAGTTGGTTTGAGATGACATTACATGAGCAAATTGGTCACTGAGACATCACATCCAAGGTAGCTATTACGCGCACGGCATGAAGTCTCAATAAGAGTCATTGGCTTTTTAGATTACTGGACAATATACAGAATTCAAAAGGTGAACTGGTGGCCACGAGGAACTCAGTTACGGGATGGAAGTATGAAACCACGGGATATTGATAAAAATACGTAATGAGTGAGGAACCATTTTAGAGTATTCATTTGTAACTGGTCCTTGGTAATATAACGAGAGTACTCTTCGAAAAGGTGATGTGTGTGTGTGTGTGTGTGTGTGTGTGTGTGTGAGAGAGAGAGAGAGAGAGAGAGAGAGAGAGAAAAAAAAACACATAGTGATGATATCCAGATGAAGAGAGAAATAAAGCTATGCTGCCCTCTCTGGACCAGCTGCGTCCCAGATTTGAGCCGTAATGGTCTTGTAATCAACCACAATGGTACGCGTTTGGAACTACACCCCAATTGTGGACTTGGATTCGATATTGAGCTCGTTATTGCGAAAATTTGGATAAGAGATGAGGCATGCCCACCACTGATTGCTTTCCAATTGCGTTCAAACCATCCTAATGATCAATCAACACAACTATCTGCTGTTTGATCATATGTTTATAGAAAGCTGATATAATCCGCACAACTATCTGTTGTTGTTGATCAGATTTTAACAAAAAGTGATATACCAAATCAAAATCAAAACCCAGATAGGATGATGATCCGAAAAAAGCAACACAAACTCATTTCCAGTTGATTGGTTGACTGCTAGTTGATGCAGTTCAGTTTTATCTTAAAAGGAAAGGCAAGAAAGGGCAATTTGTCATGCCGTTGATACTAATATAGTGCTTAGCATCTCTGGGCTTCCTTATTCATGACCTAATTTCATCATATTGACAGTTTCTAATTTGCCATTTGCTGCAACATCGAGCAAAGCAAACGGTCTCGTAGTTCCAAATGACATTCATGTTGTAGGGGTGAGACTAAGAATATTGCATTCAAAAAAATTCTATCACAACATTTGAGATAGATCTAATCATCGTCTCCTATCAAATTATGTAGGTATGTGCTTATTGAATTACTCTACATCCTTATTGTTTTTTCCTTGTTTCTTGCCATAGGCTCAATTGTTGGCCGATCTTAGTGGCAATAAAGATTAATTTCAAGCTCTCTTTCTTTCTCTCAAACTCGTTACTAGTTGATTGTCTCAAGAGAACAAGTTGAAATTAGAACGTGCTTTATGGAGGGAATTTCTTGTGATTGCAGCCACTAGAGGACAGATATCTGCTTCTTTCGAGGAGATGTGAGAATGAAGACCGAATCCATCCAACTCCATAGCCAAAACAGACATCGAAGCCACATTGTAGATCAAGCTTTAACTGTGTAAATGGGAGATGACTATGATGAAAAACGTGGATGAAGTGACAATGTCTCATTATAGCTTATTCTATAACCATCTATACCAGCTAGGGATAAGACATCTGATGAGAAGTACTGATCTGCTCACTCTTGAACTAAATCTGCAACGGGTAATGTCCTCCATGGGACAGCTACTCATTTTGAATCATTAAACACTTCAATCGAGCTTAAATTTGAATTAAAATTTGATGAATAGTGATGGGCTCGATGAGAAACTAGATTGGATCGTATTTATCATCACTCTAGTGAGTAATCTGCAGTAGCGCACCTTCCAGCAGCAGGGACTTGCACATTCTTGTATTGATTTTTAAAAGGGAAACCAATCCTTTGGCAATTAGGGAGCATTAACAACTGAAATCTTCTCAGTTGACTGTGAACCTGAGTCTATTGGGTGAGTCTCTTGGATAGATCGTTCTTTGATGGGCAGGAGCAAGAATGGATATTAGCCTCCAGATCTAACTAATAACTTTCAATATCTAATATAAATAGTATAGAGCAATGGCATCTTTCAATTATGTATGTGTAGGCTCCACATTTATGGGCTATATCAATGTCAATGATTTCTCATGAGCTGCAAGAGCTGCTAAAACATATGGTTTATTTATCCACAGTGGCAGTTCCACTAGAAAAATTTGAGATTTTGTCTTTGCACTGCATTCAGGTTTAGAATAAATTTACAGGTCCCGGTATTACTGCTCCAAGTACCTTAAGCAGCTTAACGCGTACAAAGAGAAAGTTTCTCATCCTGAACTTTGATTCAACAAGGAATAAGGTAACTCACAGATCTATTATTGAAACTAGGGCGTGCACCTGCGATGAAGGCTAGGATAAATTTGTGGTTGATTGAGAGAGCAATGCTGACCTTGAGTCTGAACAAGTATATTATGCATTCTCTAGGAATTTGTACGCGTTTCAGAAGTGTTGTTTTCTTATATTTGTAGACTTTGAGAGTAAGTCAGTGGAGATGAAGCTGCTCGTTTAGCATAAGAAAACCTTTAGGACTCATTTATATTGAAATTTTATATTGATCAGTGTGTGTGGCCGCTGAGGACAAAACGAAGCTCTCATTTATAAATAACTAATAACTAATTTATGAAAAAGAAGAAGAGAATGCGAAAAAAGAAGGTGTCCTACTCTTGAAATCCGAGTTGCTGCTTTTGAATCTACATATCACATGGATGGGCAAAAAATCCGCAACGAACAGTAGACTCTCCATGTCTGCCGCAACTCCAAAAGCGAGCAATTTCACAGATTGCAATCTAATCATGCATCTCCTACTTTCTCTTGTGCTTGCTCTGGCAATCCCTACTTTCTCTTGTGCTTGCTCTGGCAATCCCTATTGCACACCACATAAAATAGAAAGAACGAGTAAAGAGAGACAGAGCGCAAGCAATTTTTTTTTCCTTTGAAAAATGATTGAGAGAAAAGAGATAGCGAGAGCGGAGCGCGAGCGCGAGCGCGGGCACAAGAGCCATATACACCAAACGCTCACGTCTCAACTCAACGGTCGTGTCCTAAACCGTCGCAACGCAAACGAATATGCCAAGTCTTTATTAAAAAAAAATTGATGACGTGGATTTTTACTTTTTTACAAATAAATGATGATGTGGAATTTTTTCCTTTAAAAAGAACTTTAAAATGGGTATTAGTTGGCCTTATAAAAATCCCTAACACTTGATCTCGACTATCCAGCCGATAAAGCCTGACCTCCCTGACTGTCATAGTTGCATCCTTGGAAAGCAGATTAGGATTCCTTTTAGATCGAGTCATAGGCATACAACAAAAGATGTTCTAAACATTGTTCATTCAGATATATGTGGTCCAATGCAAACTCCATTGTTTCTTGATGCAAAGTATTTTATTACTTTCATTAACAAATATTTGAGAAGAACAACTATTTATCTAATTAAGCATAAATTGGAGGCTTTCAAAATATTTTGACAATTCAAAGAGCATGCAAAATATCAAATTGGTAAAAGAATTAAAGCATTGAGGTCCGGGAGAATAAATCTCTATCGAATTCAACGAATATTGTCTTAAGAACGGCATTGAGTAGATGCGTGAGTATCCTTATCATTCGATAATAGGATATCTTATGTACGCGATGATCTGTACTAGACCAAACATAGCTCTTGCAGTCAGTTCCTTAAATCAATCTATGGCTAATCCTGTTATTACACAATGGAAGGCTCTTATCAGAGTCTTGAGATATCTTCAAACTACTATGGACTTTTGCATTTGTTATGGAGAAGTCGACAACGACAAACTCAATATTCTCAGTGGTCATTCAGATGCAAGTTGGGTAGGAGATGTAGACACTTCCAAATCCACTTTTGGATTTACATTCTTCCTCAAGAATGCTCCTATTTCATAAAACAATCACAAGAAAACTTTGATAACTTTATCTTCCACTGAATCAGAGTATATCATTGCCTCTCAAGCTACAAAGGAAGCAATATGGTTGAGAAACTTACTTTCAGAGGTTAGTCTTAGTCAGTATGCTTTGACAATTCTATTTTGTGATCATCAAAGTGCCATTGCTTTATCAGCCAACCTTAGATTTCATTCTAGGAGTAAGCACATTAAAATTAAATATCACTATGTCAGAAGCACAGTTCTCGACAAAGAGGTTAACTTGCAGTACTGTTGAATGCAAGATATGACAACGGATATTTTACTAAAGCATTAAGCTTGGATGCACACAAAAAAATTTGTGTAGAACTAAGTTTGAAGGTCAAAGCATTCATGGATTCATATAAAGGGGGAGTGTGAGATTATTCTACTATTGGAGTGTTGGAGTGTTCCATTGTCAGAGTGGTTTAGCTAAATAATCGATCTTTAATCTTTATCCACTCTATTATTCAGTTCTACAGTTCTCTCTTCGTATTTCTGCATAGTCTGTAGAAATACTCGGGAATCGCTCAACAGGTGGCTCCGACATATTGGACATCATCCGACATATCGACGTCCTTGACGAAAGTTGAGGACTTCGGCCATGTTGATGAAAGATAGTTAATGTTCAACTTGTTATGAAGCTAAAAACTTTTCTTGAATTTTTGGGAAGTCCTAACTAGATGGATGCTAGTGCATTATGGCCAACTGGCTATTGCGATCTGCGACCTAATGGTTGTCCTACTGGATATGCATTATTTCTTAGTATAAATAGTTGATCATCAAAAGACTTATTAGTTAAGAAGTTAGCTGCAAGATTAGTTTCTATATTAGCTCAGTATTTTTATTTGCGCTTATTGCTTATCAACGGAAATGCATCAGATAGAGTTTTCAGTTACTTAGAGATAGCTTAGAGTACACGGTTTCTATCCGCAATTGTCTTCTGCTCATCATCATCTAATTTGTACATGCTATTTACTGAATCAATCTACTCCTTTATTGCATTCAGTATTATGTCGAAATGTATACATCTCTGTGATTATTTGTGACTGATAAATCTCTTATCGTTTTGTTTGATAATTTAATACTTCATTGTTTGGCTATGAAATCACTTTACTGCTAATGATTTCAAAGTTAGTTGCTAAAAGATTGAATGTGGCTTTTGTCATTATGTTTTGTTCAATATTGATAGGCGTAGTCATGCATTAGAAAAGAAGGCTAAGTCCCACTGTGCTCGATAAGTCGCTGTAGTCTTTGACATGTTGGGCCGATTCACTTCGCCTGCCTCTTCGCAACAATAAACTGTAGTGGAAACAACTTCAGCCTAGAAGCTCTTTGGCAATGATGCGTGTGCCAGTTTCTTTCTCTACATGCTCCATGATTGGATCCAGACCTGCAACTGTCGAAGGACCAATGTCCTCTGATGAAGCAAGAAAATGAGCAAATGAAAGAGTATTTGTATCAATCGATACTCGGCTCTCATGTATGCAATGGCTTGTACAAGACCTGACGTCGCTTTTGCAGTTAGCTCATTAAGCCAATTCATGGCTAATCCTGGAATCATACATTTGAAGGATGTGATATATTCGAGCTACAACGGACCTGTGCATTTGCTTTGGAGAAGTCAAAAATGACAATCTTCATCAACGAAGTGGATACTCAGATGCAAGCTGGGGAGGAGATGTAGATACTCGTAAATCCACATCTGGATTTATGTCCTATCTCTTGGAATAGCCGTAAGCAATTATGTACACTCCTACAATTATATTTTGTGATAATTAGAGTGCGCTTTCTTGAGTTTTGCTCACATTTGAATCTGAAAACTATAATGAAGTACCTGTTGTACAATCCACAGTTGCAAGAGCTTGATTCTAGTTGACATTACCTGTTTGAGAGTCATAATGAACTCCCAAAGCTTTTTCTACTCGGTCACAAGTATGATCCATTGTTGATGAATCATCATCCCCTTTCAGAATGTTGAGTCTGACAAACCATTAGACCATGACGCATTCTAGTCCACAATTTTTTATTTTTTTCCCTCTACGTGCTGATCCAACCGCACCAGAGGACTTGGTTCCAATAGAGGTCCCGATTGAGAATGATGAAAATGAAGAGGAAAGGGCTGAACCACAACCGGGCCTAGCCAGTACCTTCGCACCAGCCGCTCCATAGGACATCACGATGGCTATCAGTAGTCGGGCACCATGCTCATGAACCTGGTGGATGCCAAACAAAAATTGGACAACTGAGTAGTTGATCTGGCTACGAAAAATAAAAATTGTGCACCGAGCTGGACCAGCTCTGACAAGAGAATCAAGTGGTGTAGCAGCATATCCAAGCTGAAAAGGCAACAGTCATGAAGCTCGAAAAACATGAGGCAGTCCTTTAGGACTATATCAAAGCTCTTTACAAGTCGGTGGTGGGAACAACTGCCCATATCCAACAAGCCACAACTTCAGGTCTTGCTCCAAGATCAACTACAAGCGGAGGAGACAAAACTAGCACCTAGGAGCAGAGGGCGAGACCACCCAACAGACTATCTAACCCAACAAGTGTAGCTTTTTAGGCAAACGCTCATGGGCTACCAAACTGCCTTCGACCAATACCGACAATAGGCCCCTGACAATAGGCCCACAAGAAATTATCTAAAGCAAAAGTCGCGTTGAAATAATGGCAACAACAAATGACACAACAACAACTAGTGCCCCATCACCACCTCAACTAGAAGCTGCACCGGCAGATGACAGCCAAGACCAAGAGAAACAAGTAGTGGGGCAAGAGACAACAGACCTAGGGCAAGGGCCATAGAAGAGCATGACACCATCACCTAATGAGCAACAAGCTTCGTCCTCCCAAGACTCTCGCTCCATATCAATGCATTCAAAAAATGCAAAAGTGTGGAGGAAGAAATCGACGAATTCCTAGCGGCGCAACATCCCTATGAGTCCTCATGCGACAGGTGGAAGGTTACCTTCACTGCCAAGGAAATAAAGAGGAATGAAATCTCATGTCTCCCGGCATTGGCACCACAATGTACATGGCGACAGTACATCTTGGAGCGCAATCATTGGGCCATCAGGACGTATGTGTCTAGCTCGAGGGCACTGAGAATAAATCCCCATTATTCCATGAAGAAAAAAATGGGCATAGTGCGAGACACCTTTGGACCAGCTAATTGTCAAAACCTGGCCAAAGATCCATTCAAAGTACGGTTGGGGCATGGATGAAGATGCCAAATGGGCACTCATCCAAAATTCAAAACAATATCTCAAGTGCCCAGATCCCACAGTTTGCATGGCTGCAGAATTTGTCCGAGATTTGGAATTTTTATGCAAGTCCCCACCAAGTGGGATAATTGTTTACCTAGATGATCTAATTGAACCTTTGCCACTAGAATCCTCTTAGCCTTTTTCCAATGGATATTCAATGGCTTTTGCATGGATTGGCTCCAGTAGATAGAACTTTGGGAGAAAGCTAAAGTTGAAGACTCATGCCTTTAATTTTAGTGCTTTGGACCATGGCAATCCAAGGAGTGGGGAACGTGCAGTGGATGCTTTGCTTACTTTATTGGCCATAATAGACAAATAGATATAAATAGTGTCGGGTAGTAATAGATTCTTAAATTTATAATGAATTTTATACTGACTTTTCCATTGGGTTATCTTGCCATAGAATATGGTTAGGCCAAGCCATTTTTAATCCAAACATGCGGCATAAGTTCACTCAGAGTTGTTGCGGGAAAGGTTCAGTCAGATCATCTCCTAAACATATCCAAATATGCCAAGACAAGGACAATATAGACCAAGGCAATGAAGACCAAAAATACAGCCGATATCAGTTCAGCGCATGAGGATGACTTCATTGGGAGGCACTTCAACAAGGGCGCACGTCAAATCGATATCTGATTGCAGTGGTCACTGGAGTTTAAGTGTCCAAAGATCTTCCCATTTGAGATAATGCATTTCCTACAGAAGACAATTAAGTTTGTTTGTATTTGAGATTCTTATTTCAGGTTCTAATTGAGATAAAGCTTGTCCTCATGATCAAACCTTTGTTTTTCATAGCCTTGGTCTGCCTTGTCTTTACCATGGTTTTTTTGGATAAGTTCAGAAGATGATCTGAGTGAACCTTTGCCACAACCAATTTCAACATGCGGCAAAAGTTCACTCAGATTTGTTGCTGCAAAGCTTCACTCCGATCATCTTCTGAACATATCCAAATATGCCAAGACAAGGACAATATAGACCAAGGCAATGAAGACCAAAACTACAGCCGATATCGGTTCAGCATGCAAGGATGACTTCACTGGGAGGCACTTCAACAAGGGCTCGCATGGAATCGATATCTGATTGTAGTGGTCACTGGACTTCAAGTGCCTGTAGATCTCCCCATTGGAAATAATGCATTTCCGGTAGAAGACAATTAAGCTTGTTATTGAAAATTCATATGTGTGTCCTCCACCATAGAAATGGAGATCATAGAAAAGAAAGAGCTACATAGAAAAAGTGGCTCAGATAACAGATAATAGAAAAAGTGGTTCATATATTATCAAACATGACGTATTCAAAAAATTATATGACATAATACAAGATTACATTGTTCAAATTATATGGATCTTCAATTTCGATGGATGCTCCTATGTCTATGCATTTTATATGCTCTTCCTGCCTTGTTGGTACCTGCACAACAGAAATTGTTTAAGTTCATTTATCTTGTAAAGCTGATTCACTAAGAAATTGAGAAACTAAAAATTGTCATATGGCATAATGTACCTTTATAGCATTCAATCGAAATTGATAGTACTGAGGTAGATCGAATTACAACATGTCTAGTTCTGATCAAATGTTATTGAGACATCAATCTTCCTCATCACAAGAATGTTGTCATTTCTTTTCACTGTTATTTGAAGTTGGTTTATTCCAAAATCTTGATCAAGTGGCTTCCTCGAAAAATCTGGTAGAGGATATGGGTCTAATCTACCCACTAAACTATTTTTATTTGGAATATAGGTGTGATCATAAAAAAAACTCTTGACTCTAAAAGAGATTTTGGAGATCGACCTTTATATTGTAAAATATCGATATCAAAATGTATGACATCAATTATTCCTGCAATCGATTGAACTGGTTGCTATTCAATAAAATTTGATGGATACAAATATGCAAAACCAACAAAAATATCATGAGAAAAATTGATATTAAAAAAATGCTAATACTAATGAAATATAATTTGAATATGCACATACTAATCATATACTTACAATTGCATTTTTTTTCTATCATTTGGATTAAAATCCTGAATGTTGAGCTCTTTGTGAAGATAAACACACTAAACCAAAGCTTCCGTGATTGATTGACCGGCAGGTGATACTTTGAAATCTATTATCCCGCCTTTCCAAGAGCTTCTATATATTCCGGAAGGCGCCTTTTCAGGATGGATGCATCAAGATCCATTGATATTTATGATATATTCTTGGTATCCATTGATCTTCTGCATTTTTTTCATTGCAAATATTGATTGCATCAATGGTTCCTCTTGGTCTCCGATTATGTGTAGCCATTAGTCCAAAATATGTGTATGCAAGTTGAGAATGGAGAGAATGAAGAGAATGAGAGGTAAACCAAAGAATGACAATCCAAAATAATAGAGAGGACGAAGAGAATGAGAGGTATACCTAAGAATGATGACAAGTTCCTAAATTACAAGGACTAGTTAACTACAGTTTATGACTATTGACGTCAAATCAACCTCGAGTGTACAAAGACGGGCAACAAAAAAGTATTCGAGCAGTAACTGTGGTCCAATCACAATCGTTTGTTTTGCCCGGCAGGATATGTGAAAATCATGAAAATTTGGCCAAAAAAGTTAAAAACATTTTTTGTCCATCAAGCATTGTTACAACTTGTCACAAATGGACACCATTGATTGGGACACATAAGCGTTGAAAGCATGCGAAGTAAAAAAAAACATCTTGACAAAGGGCCCATTTTTAGTTTTAATATCCTCTAATGTGAGAGGTGTCTTCCATTGGTTCTCTCTTGGCTCTGGGCAAGACCACTACCACTTCGTCCATCTCATAGTCCTTGAAGTATTGTGGCACGTCTTGCACAGGCTTGGGTTCTTCTATCGCGTCCTTCTGGATTTTTTCGAGCATTTCCAAGGTGGTCATCAACTCAATCTTGATTTCTCGTTTATCGCTCTTGACCTTCCACTCAACGATTTTAGCCTTATAGAGGGGCTTGTGTTCTCTGGGCAGACTGGTGGTTGGCTTATTATTGATTCTCGTTCTTTTCAAGGCCATGTCAAGCTTCTTGATGCTCTTAGGTGCCTTCGGACCTAATTGTGCAATGGGAATGGGAGCTTATCCTTTTGGAGAGCCTCCATATGGGGGATCCAAAGTGACAGGCTCCTTACCCTTGGCATGCTTCGGTGAATCAGATCGATGATGGGTCTTTTACCATCTTGATGCTATTGTCCCACAGCAAGACTTCTAGGTTGTATAGAGCTTCATCCTCAGCTTATGTCATTATTTCCTTACCATGGGCCCACAAACGCTATGTATTTTCAAGACCCATGATGTATTTTCAAGATTCTATCTATGAGAGTTAAGTATGTTTAAGATTTCATCCATGAGAATTTTTTATTTTGAGGGCTAAAAATTACAACCAATCAAAATAAAAGAAAATAATGAGGTTCTATTATGCCCTAGGTAATGGTGGTCTCCAAACTCAATTTGAACCATTGATTCATGTAAGATATGAGTAGACACATTATGGATTATGAAAATAGCTGGACAATCAGAACAAAATGTGCATTCCATTTGTATGCACCAGCAAATGCATTTATGTGTTTGCAAGTTGCAAACTTGCAAATGTGTTTGGTGGTTACTCTTATCCACAATTAGATTACAATAGTCATCTATGCACAATCTACATTTGTGCGGATGAGTGTACAAGAAGATAGTGTGGAGTTGTTGTGCCGTCTATAGTAGATCGTGGCAACTATTGTCATTGCGAGGTAGTTGCACATTATAGGAAGTGAACGTGAAGGCTTCAACTATTCAAAGTTGAGCACATCATTGCCGATGGTCGATTAAGTCGGGACAGTATGATCTTCGACGTTAGTCAAGAGAGTCGACAATTTGGGCCTCCCGATAAGTTGGCTAAGTTGACAAGTTGTGTAAGTCGGACAAGTCGAGTGTCTCTTTTAAGCATTTCACCGATAATAAGGTATTTTTGCATATTGTGTGACAATGCATGTAAAACTGCAACAATAGGAATGGAACTATATTAACATAGGATCTAGGAGAGTAGAGGAATAAATCCAACACCCCTCGTTAATTTGGATCCGTGAATGTCTTGATCTTTAGAATAAGCAATGCACAAAATTTGTTGTGTGCACCAATGCTCAATGCCTTGGTAAACACATTTGCAATCATGTGATAGTACGTTAAGCTTACTTCTATGTCGAGAACCTTACCCCTGACATAGTGATATCAAATCTCAATGCGCTTACTCCTAGAGTGAAATCTAGGGTTGGCCAATAGGGCAATGACACTCTGATTATCACAAAATACAATTGTCGGTGTGTATTGATTCAGACTAATATCTAACAGTAAATTTCTCAACCAGTATGTTTATTTAATATCTTGGGAAGCATCAATGTACTCTGCTTCTGTAGACTCTAGAGGAAAGAGCAATAGAGATTTGCTTACGACTGTTCCAAGAGATAGGACCGTTGTTGTATCTACATCAGATTCTCCTCCCCAACTTGCATCAGAATATCCACTGAGTCGATTGTCGTTGTTGACTTCCCCATAGCAAATGCACTAGTCCATTGTAGCTTGAATATATCTCATGACTCTTATAAGAGCCTTCCAATGGGTGGTGCTAGGATTAGCCATGGATTGGCTTAGTGAGCTGACTGCAAAAGTAATATCAGGTCTTGTGCAGACCATTGCATACATGAGAGATCCAAGTATCGATTGATATGGATATTCTCTCATCTGCTCCTCTTCTTGCTTGGTCTAAGGACATTGGTCCTTCGACAATAGCAGGCCTGGATCCATCGATGAGTAAGCTAATTTACAATTGACCAGATTATCTTTGATAAGAGTATTGCGAAGATATTTTTGTTGTCTCACTCTGTCTCTGTGGATTTGAATACCTAGATAGTAGTAAGCTTCGTCCAAATTGGTCATGTCGAATTTGAAAGACAACATCTATTTGGCATCCTTCACCTAATCGATATTGTTGTTGAAAAGCAACATGTTGTCGACATACAATTAGGTAATGATAATGAAATCATGTTGCACTGACATGAAATAAACATTGGAATCGACAGTGCTTGGTTGAAAACAGTGGTGGATGAGGAATGTGTTGATCCTCTGAAACCAAGCTCTTGCTAATTACTTCAATCCATAAAGTGCTTTATGGAGTTTACAAATATAATGCTTCATACCTTTGAGGATGTGTCCCTTAGGCTATAACATATAGATGTCTTCTTCGATGACTCCATTGAGGTAAGCTGATGTACTTTGAGGTTGGCAGTAGTAGCATACGATAGGAGAGTTCGGATCAATAAATGCTTGAATACTGGACTAAAAGTCTCGTTGTAGTTGATGTTCGGGATATGAGCAAATCCTCTTGCCACTAGTCGGGCCTTCCTTCGATCAATACCTCCATTGGAATTATACTTGATCTTAAAGACCCATTTGCAATCAATAAGATTGCTGCCAACAGGTGGTTTGACTAATGAACCTGTTTGGTTCTTGATCAAAGAGGAATACTCTCTATCCATTGCTTCTCTCCAGAGATCAGACTTTGGTTGGCTTAGTTTCTCTTCGACAGTAGTCAGTTTCTAAATTAAAAGATAGACAGACTCATCAATATACCTTGTGGGTTGTGAGCGCACTCGGTTCAATCTTCTTGGAGGTAGCGTCAGTTCATGATCCAATCCTTGGACTTGTTGTTGCTCAACAATATCTTTTTTTGACTCGCTGTCGAATAGCTTATCGACTATTGGCATGCTTGAATCAGAGGCTCGAATTGTCAGTTCGCATGGAACTTTATTCTTGTCTTTGAAGTCGATGAATTGATCCTCAATAAAGAATGTATCCCTGCTGAATAAAATCTGTTGGGTATTGGGGTCGTACAGTTTATGAGTGTTTCAGAGGAAGCATATCCTATCAGGATGGTCTTGAGACCTTGGAAATCAAATTTCTTCCTTGTCTCCTTCAAGATCTGCACATAGGCGATGCATCCGAATACTCGTAGGTTTTTCACTAAAGGCTTAGATCCTGTCCAAATCTCATGTGGTATTTTGCTTGAGAGGGCCTGGTCGAACCTCTATTCTGAATGTAAGCTACACTGGAGACAGCTTCAAACCAGAAACTCTTTGGTAAAGATGCATGAGCCAGCATGCATTTGGCTGACTTGAAAGGGTACGATTCTTCCTCTTGGCTAAGCCGTTTGATTGACATGAATAGGGAGTAATAAACTGATATTCGATGCCTTGGATCTGGAAGTACTCCTTGAATTCAGTAGGGATATATTCTCCACCATTGTCGGACCTTAGGGCTTTAATCTTCTTGCCAGTTTCTTTCTCTACACGCTCCTTGAAGATTTTGAAGCAATTGAAGGCTTCTGATTTCTTCTTGATGAAGTCCTTCTGGAAAATTCATCAACAAAAGTGATGAAGCACGTTGCATCCTTTAATGATGGATTATACATTGGGCCACATATGTCTGTATGTACAACATCTAATAATGCTCTAGCAACTTTGTTACGAGCTCGTAACCAGTGCCGAACCCTAGAGAACACAGATAGGTCAGATACCACAGTCAGGGTCGTGTCCAGCGTACATGACCAACAGGGCAAGACAGTGTGAGTAGTGTGCCCCAGCACGGTCCATAGCTATGGCGGGCCTAACACAGCCTAGGGACCCTGTCAGCAGGATAGGGCCCCCAGTTGGGTCCCAACGTGCAGTCGGCCACGTCAGTGCCACGTGGCCGACACTTGGCAGTAGCATGCTACCAGTCCTCACACTGGGCTAGGAGGGGCTTACTCTATATCAGGGAGTAGGCAAGGTTGGGTGGATCAGTTAGTGTTTGCCCTACTGTGGTGTTAGGATCTATTACACTGGTATCAGAGCCATCTCCATCCTAGGGAGTTTAGGACAGCAATAGAGAAAGCTATCAGAAGATAGGAAGTGTTTTTCAGATTCTCAGAGAGGAATAGAGGAGGAGGATCGCTGTAGGAGCAGCCTTCAAACTTCTGATTTCCACTGAGAAATCACAGTAGCAAGGAGTCAGATTCCAAGTGTAGGTAACTCGCTGAAAAAACAGCTGTTTCTCACTGACTTCAGAGGATTCTTCGTAGTTTTCCCAGCGAAATTAGAGTAGGAAGAAGCCAGCACCTCCATCGCTGTACAGTCAGAGACCTACATCCGATTTCCAGGGAAAAAGTTACTAGTTTTCAGCGAGTTGGAAGCCAAAAAAGAGGAGCAGGGCCAGCGCTGCCAGTGCTTCTGAAAATCTGGTTTTTCAACAAGTTTTTGGGCCCCAACGTCAGAGATTTGGAGCAAGAGGATTTCTACCAGATCAGCGAGTAGGAGACTTCTGAAATTTCAGAACTCAGAAGGGTTTTTGGACTTCAGATTTGCCTTTTTGTGGACAAGTTGGATTGCAATCAGACCAGCGAGCTACTATCATCAAAAACCGGGAAATCTAGCACCGTTTTGAAGCTTCAAACTGGCATTTTTCGGAACAGCAGGTCTGAAATTTTGGGAAAAAGAGCTGAAAGAGTTCCTCTTCATTCTTTCTTTGGAAGTACAGTCCTCAGAAATAGCTAAGTCATCTTTCCTTTCCCTTGTACAGTTGTAAATTAGTCTTTTAGACTTTTTTCCTTCAGAAGTTAAGGTAGCTCTCTTTCACTTTCGAAGATGACCACTCCTCAGGGACCTGATCAACCCCAGGAGAGAGGCTTCGACGAACTTGAAACAGAAGCCTTGGCTTACAGAAAAGGGAAGGAACCTATGGAAGTAGAAGAACAGGAACAGTTCGCCGAAGAACTCGACGAACTGATTACCAAGGAGCAGTTCCTCCAATTGGTAACAGAGGTGGATGAACTGAAGCTGGCATTAGCCAATTTCAAGTCCAGTGTGGACGACTCGTTTGCTGAACTCAAAAACTTGATTTTGAGTTCCGCGAAAGGAAGCCTTCCCTCCACTTCTCAGTTATCCCCTTCTCCACTTCCATCAGTTTCGGGTGAGACTTTACGGTCTCACCCCAGTGTTTTTAAAGATTTAAAGCCTCCTACTTTTAATGGGGAAGAGAAGGATAGAAATGCAGATATTCTACAAACCTTCCTCAGCAAATGGAAGAACATTCATGCTCTTAAACAGACCCCTGACCATTTGCAAGCAATTGAGGCCAGTCTTTCTTTAGGGCCTATGGCCTATAAGTGGTGGTTAAATCTCCAGGAGACTGGGCAGACTCCCCGGTCATGGAAAGCTTTTGAAGAAGCTTTCCTAAGAGAATTTCTACCAGAGAATGAACTTGATAGAGTCTGGGAAGCCTGGGAAAGAACAGTAATGGACAAGTCCCTCATCCAATATATCTCGCAGTATCGAGAGGCAATTTTAAAGATTAAAAATATGGATGACTATCAAAAAATCAGGGGATTTGTCCGTGGCCTCAAAGATGAATATAAAGTAGAGGTCCAGAGAAACTCGCCTACTACCCTTGAGCAAGCTCTCAGATATGCTCAAATCTATGATGATTCAGTGGGTAGGAAGAGAGCGAGACAGCAACCACTTTCTGAGCAGCTTCCTCAGAAAGACTTTCAATTTAAAAAGAAATTTTTAAAAAGAAAGAAAGAAGATAAATTTAAAGGTGAAGCTCCTCAGAAACGCCCTTCACTCATACAGCCCTTAAAACCAGATGATTTTGAGAAAGCCAAACAAGAACGTTTGTGCTTTGTGTGTATGGGCAAGGGACACACAGTCAGACAGTGTCCCAAGGGGCCTTTCACTAAAAAAGATAAGAAAGATAAAAAACAAGTTCATCTTGTTCAGACTGTATGTTTCCCCAGTGACTCGGCAGCTTCCGAGATCAAAGTGTATCATGAAGATCATGAACACTGTTGCCAACTGACCTCTGCAATGCTAGCGAGACCCTTCAGCTTTGGGCCGCATGACCTAGTACGTATGCATGGGAAAGTTGGTAACCAGTCAGTAAGAGTCATGGTTGATGATGGGGCAACCCATAATTTCATCAACCACACCCTGGTTAAAAAGCTTAAACTACCAGAAGTACCTAGTCAGCATAGGTACATAGTTTCATTAGCTAAGGGTGAAGATAAAAAAATATGGGAAACTATGGTAAGTAAGTTAAATCTTGATATTCAGGGGTACCAAGATCAGATAAACTTTCAGATAATGCACCTGGATCGAACAGACATTGTTCTCGGGAGAGATTGGCTCTACAGTTTAGGACCTTCCCTCCACAGAAACTATCAGGAGAACACCCTCAGCTTTCAGTATAAAGGCCGAGAGATCCAGTTGCATGGGGAGCATGATGTTCCCAACAGTCCTATGGTCTGCAGTTCAGAGCTCTGTCAGCTAATCGGAGACGAAGACCATCAGGTATTCTTATGTGACTTTCAGTTTATTCCTGAAGTTTCTATTTCCAGTTCTATTCAGCAGAAAATCAGTAAATTAGAAACTTTATCGTCTAAATTTAAAGATGTTTTTCCTGAAGATTTGCCACATGGTTTACCACCTAGCAGAGAGGTAGATCATGTAATAAACCTAGTACCAGGTACAGCACCTGTTTCTAAACCTCCGTATCGGGTCAGCCGAACAGAGGATGAAGAAATAACTAGGCAGTTAACAGACTATCTTGGGAAAGGCCAAATTCAGACCAGTAGTTCACCATGGGCCTCACCAGTCCTATTGGTGAAAAAGAAGGAGGGGTCTATGCGTCTTTGCGTAGATTACAGAGCCCTCAATAAAGTCACAATTAAGAATAAATACCCTATGCCTCGGGCAGACGAGTTATTTGATCAACTCGACGGGGCTAAGTTTTTCAGCAAAATAGACCTCAGATCGGGATATCATCAAGTCCGTATAAAATCAGAAGATGTCTCGAAAACAGCTTTTAGGACTCGTCACGGTCATTATGAGTTTAAGGTGATGCCATTTGGGCTCACAAATGCTCCAGCTACCTTTATGACCTTGATGAACAGTGTCCTCAGACCATACTTGGGTAAGTTTGTAGTCGTATTTTTAGATGACATCCTCGTTTACAGCAAAACGAGGAAGGAGCATCTAAAACACCTCAGAAAGGTGTTTCGACTGCTCAGAAAGCATAAGCTTTATGCTAAACAATCCAAGTGTGAATTCTTCGTTGAAGAAGTAGCATATTTGGGTCACATTATCTCTTCAGATGGGATTAAGGTGGACCCAAATAAGGTTAAAGCCATACTCAGTTGGCTGAGACCTCAGAATATTTTGGAACTTCAAATCTTTCTTGGTCTGGCGGGATATTACAGACGATTTGTCAAGGAATATGCTCAGATAGCAGTCCCTATGACAAATCTCCTTAAGGGGAAGGGAAAGGATTTCATTTGGGAGTCCGCACAACAGGAGAGCTTTGATGCTCTCAAAACAGCCTTAGCTACAGCACCAGTTTTAAAGGTCGTCGACCCCAATCAGCCATTTGTGGTCGAAACAGATGCTAGCGACTTTGCAGTAGGTGCTGTGCTAACTCAGGGTGGACGACCAGTTGCATTCGAGAGTAAAAAACTCGAGCCAGCACAGACTAGGTATAGTGCCTATGAAAAGGAACTCTTTTCTATAGTCCATGCCCTTAAGACTTGGAGGCATTATTTGTATGGTGCCAACTTTGAGGTCCTGACAGACCATGAGAGTCTCAGATACCTTTGCAATCAACCTGAGCTTAGAGGTCGGAAAGCTCGTTGGGCAGAGTTGATGCAAGAGTTTGACATGTCTATCAGATATAGGCGCGGAAAATTCAATACAGTAGCAGATGCCCTTAGCAGAATGCCTATGATAAACGAGCTGAGTTTTACTCAGATTCGTAATGAGTTACTCGAGTCCTTGAGAGAGAAATGCCAGCATGATGCATTCTTCTCTATTATCTGGAACTCAGTCCAGAACAGACAGTTACAGACTCCAGAACCAGTTCCCGGGGCTGGTGCCAGTTCATCCAAGAATACGGCAGCTTCCGTTGAGGATGATAATGAGTCCGAGTATACGTCGTCAGATGACGTTGAGGATTCTGAGCCTGTATCACCCAAGCAAACCCCAGTGGTTGAGGGTCAGTTGACTCAAGGATTCAAATGGAAACAGTATTCCATTCAGGATGAGTACTTGCTCTATAGAGATAGAGTATGTGTCCCTAATTCAGAGGATTATAGGCAGCAGGTCCTATATGAATGTCATGACAATCCTAGCGCGGGACACCCAGGCATACAGAAGACCTATGAGCTTCTTCGTAGGCAATTTTTCTGGCCCAGTATGAAAAAGGACGTCCACCAGTATGTAACCAGTTGCCAGAAATGTCAAGTAAATAAAGCAGAGCGTTTAAAGGCAGGAGGGTTGTTGCATCCCTTAGAAATACCAGCTGGTAAATGGGAGAGTATCTCCATGGATTTTATAGTAGGCCTGCCTAAAACCCAAAAGGGTAATGACGCTATATGGGTCACAGTTGACCGTCTGACCAAAATGGCTCATTTTATTCCGACCAAAACAACCGTTAGAGCTCCAGAGTTAGCGAGGTTGTTTGTAGACGGGCTATTTAAATTGTACGGTCTACCTTCCGGCATAGTCAGCGACCGGGACAGTAAGTTTACTGGAAATTTTTGGAAAGCAGTATTCCATCATCTCCATACTAAACTTAATATGAGTACCACCGACCATCCACAGACGGACGGTCAAACAGAAAGGGTAAATCAAGTGCTGGAGGATATGCTTCGTGCATACGTCAGCAAGAGGCAAACTAATTGGGAGGAGTATCTCTCGATATTAGAGTTTGCTTACAACAGTACCAAACATTCAGCTACGGGATACAGCCCATTTATGCTGATGTACGGTTTTCAGCCACGCTCACCCACAGCTGTAGGGTTTAAACAAGAAAAAGTTGAAGCAGCCAGAAACTTTTTAGAAGACCTAAACCAGATGATAGAACATGCTAAGCGTAGCATTAGACAATCCCAGGATCGAGCCAGGCATTATGCAGATCCACACAGACGGGATGTGCAGTTCTCCACTGGTGAGAGAGTCTACTTGAGAGTCCCAGTTGACTCTAAAACCCTCAAATCAGGAGTGTGTGCTAAGTTGTCTCCAAGGTATTGTGGTCCCTTTACCATCAGTAGGAGACTAGACGAGGTCACCTATGAACTAGAACTCCCACACAGCAGCAAGGTTTTTCCAGTTTTTCATGTAAGTCAGTTACGAAAAGCCTTAACCAGATCAGATAATCTGGTAGGGGACAGTGTTCTAGTTCTCCCATTGGATCCTCAACAACTTTCACATGAACCAGAGGAAATTCTTGATAGTAGAGAGACGCAGACTCGTCATACTCTATACCGAGAATATCTGGTTAAGTGGAATGATCAGCCTGTTGAGAATGCCACTTGGGAAAGAGGCAGCGTCCTTCGCAAGATTTTTCCAGACTTTGTCTTAGAGGACCAAGACGGTTCTTAAGGGGGAGGGAGTGTTACGAGCTCGTAACCAGTGCCGAACCCTAGAGAACACAGATAGGTCAGATACCACAGTCAAGGTCGTGTCCAGCGTACATGACCAACAGGGCAAGACAGTGTGAGTAGTGTGCCCCAGCACGGTCCATAGCTATGGCGGGCCTAACACAGCCTAGGGACCCTGTCAGCAGGATAGGGCCCCCAGTTGGGTCCCGACGTGCAGTCGGCCACGTCAGTGCCACGTGGCCGACACTTGGCAGTAGCATGCTACCAGTCCTCACACTGGGCTAGGAGGGGCTTACTCTATATCAGGGAATAGGCAAGGTTGGGTGGATCAGTTAGTGTTTGCCCTACTGTGGTGTTAGGATCTATTACAAACTTGCTGATGGCTTGATCTAAATGGTCTCCTAGGCTATTTACCGACTAAACAATCTTGACAGACATGTAATTCAATTTTCCTATCTGGATAGTCGAGGTCAAGAACAATAGATTTCTTAGATATGTGTTTTACAAAAGCATGATTCAAATGGCCAAGTCTATAATGCCAAAGTAAACTTTTATTGATTTATATAGAAGTACTAAGAGCCTGCTGACTAGAGGCAAAAAATCAATGACTTAATCTGTACAAGTATCCATGCGTGTTTACGAGTGCTAAGATCTTGCATGTCTAATCTATTAGATGAGAGGCAGATGCTTTGATACCAACTAATAGCGGGTGGAATGTTCTAATAGCACCTACAATGGGAAGAATGAATGCGGAAGGACCTAATCTCCTGATGGAGAGAAGTGAGAATTTTGACTAGTTTAATCATATTTGTTACATTTCTATATTTGGCAATTGAGGCCAATTTTTATATTAGACTTAGAAGTTGACTTTTCAAAGCTATATTAGTCTAAAAGTATTTTGAATAAACACTTTTTGAAAGTGTGGGAAATGTGGAAGTCGAATTTGAGTAGATTCAAATTTGAACGTAGGGTACATTGAATCTAGTCCCAAAAATTAGGAGGGTTTACATTTTGGAGGGAAACCAAGTGGCAATTTAGGTTCTAGACCTGTTATAAAAGGATGTAACTTGTGGGAAGAGAGAATACTCTCTCTCTCTCTCTCTCTCTCTCTCTCTCTCTCTCTCTCTCTCTCTCTCTCTCTCTCTCTCTCTCTCTCTCTCTCTCTCTCTCTCTCTCTCATGCTTATACATGGTTCTCTTGGATTCTACTATCCATTGGTACACTATACTTGTGATATCTTGCAATTCTATATGAAAAATGCTCATTAATTGCTATTTTCAGATCCACATGTGTGAAATATAGTAGCTTACTATAATTGTATGGAAAACAACAATATTTTATATCTTGAATCATGTTTGATCGAGATCTATTAGAAATTGCATCTTATTTTTAGTGTAGATGCTGAATTTTCTACATTGGCAAGATTGGTGAGTTGCTTGTTTTTGTAACCAAAGATCAATTATAGGTTTGGATCTCAAATCTTTCACATGGTATCAAAGCTTTTGTTTCAGGTTATGAATAAGGCAATCACATATATCAATGATTTGGAGAAGATATCAATGCTAGAGCATGCTAGATTGGATTCTACACCAAAATCGAGTTTCTTGCATATGTAGATTGGATCTTTTGTAGATCAAAACCCTATATAGAATTATAATCTTGATCAATTCTGATTTCTCACATTACATGTTGGATTTTTCTGATTTTTAGAGCATTGGAAAAGCCTAAGTTGTGGCTAATAGATTGCATATCAAGTTTATGGCATTTGCATGTAGATTTTGAAATAGTCAATTTTTTGTGATTTTGTCTAAACCTAATTTTGATTGGATCTCTAGATTGTGAGGTTACTTAACTTCATTTGAGTGTGTCTCAATATTAGGAAGTGGCAAGAGTCATTATATTGAGGATAGATCATAGGTTGATCAAGATTTCACTATTCTATGTGTTGATTTGCTTGGTATAAGTATGATGAGCTGGCTTGCATTGATGAGAGCATTAAGGAAGGAGAGCTTGTTCAAGTTATTCTTAATGGATTGTTGGATGCTCATGCTAACATTGTTCAAAGTATTGCTATTCAAAAGACTTTGCCAAGTTTGATTGATCTTCAAGAGATCTTGATCAATGAAGAATATAGGCTTCAAGCAAGAGGTGGATCTTCATCAACATCTCAAGTTGGAGAGGAGGCTATGTTCATCAAGAGCAAATTCAAGGGCAAAAGAAAAAGTAAGTGGTCTAAAGGGAAAGATCAAGTGGATGCTTCATCAAATGGCAAAAAAGAAAGATAGATCAACACTCAAATGCTTCTATTGTGACATCAAAGGACAATTTACAAGTGTGCTACAAGAAGAAGAGAGATCAAGGAGACAAGCAAGGTAATCTTACTGTTGATGAGGCTGGTTTGGATGTTCAAGATGCAGATGATGATGCTTTTGTGACGTCTTCATGTATGCTTGCTAATGATGGAGATCTAGATCCATGGTGGATTGATAGTGGAGCAAGTTCACCAATGACGTCACAAAGAGTACTTCACTTCTTTGTTGGCATATGGAGATGACAAGAGGGTGATCTACACAACCAATGATGATGAGTGTGCAATCAAATGGATTGGCACAATTCCTATTAATCTCTCTCTAAATAGGAATGTTCATTTGGAGGATGTTTTGTTCATTCCATCTATTGCCAAGAATTTTCTTAGTGTGAGTAAATTGCTAAGTAAAGGCCTCAAAGTTGAGTTTGATGGAGATGCTTGTATGACATTTTCTTCTATAATACAAATGGTCAATCCTACAATAGCACATCTATTTGAGTCTCATCCTCAAATACAAGAACATAAGGTATGACGAACATTTTTTTTTATATTTCTATTATGAAATATGAAAATAATTTTCAACTTAACTTTATTGTACGATTTTTAGGTTATCACAGAAGAAGATGTAGCATCAACAAGTGCTACAAAGGTCTATCAAACTCTGTTTATCTATTTCATTTTTGAAAGTTCAACTATGCAAATCTACAAAAAGATACATTAGATAAATTGTTTGAATGCAGGAAAACACACCTCCACCAAAAAGAGCACGAAGAACATTCACATCTACAAATTAGAATGCATCAAAAACAAAAAAGTTTACATTGGACAAACAACATCACTGATGAAAAGATATCACCAACACTGTGAAAACCCTCCTTCAAAAATGTTGGCAGATGCATCTCTATAGGCTCCCTTTAAAAATAATTTTATTATATCTACAATGTGTACTCCTTGTGACAAAAAGATTGCAAATAATTTAGAATCATTCTATATAGATCTATTTGCTTCATGTGGCTCAAATGGTTATAACATATTAAAAAAAAACCAAGCAATTCCAAAAAATATTGGTACTTGAAAAGACATCATTATATATAAATATAATAAAGTTAGCTGTCAACTATAAATAGTTAATATATGTTTTCATTTATCATTTATGATTCAATGATTCTCAATTATTTTAGTCACCAAGACATGAAACATTGTAATGATGTTACATATTCCTTGCCAGTTGTATCATTTAAAAATTGGATGAAGATCCAAGAACAAAATACATGTTCAATGCATTATAGGACATTACAAAGTTGAAGTTTTCAATTAACATTATAGAAAATACACACAAATGACGAGTCTATGAGGCTGGCCTTCGATTCTAGTTTGGACCTGTATGATTCAAGTTTTCTAATCTTTGATGCCATATGTTAAAAATTCACAATTCTAGCTTGACTAGTTTTGGTCATATGACTTGTAAATAGTTAGATGGTCATGATGTAGCTTGTCACACGTGCCAAATAGCATAGGATTCCATTCATAAGGATGTTCTCAAGTAGACCTAAGTGTTAGAACCTTTGGAATGAGTCCAAATTATGCTTAGATACAAGGGAGAAAAAATAGGAGCTATTTTTGGTAATTTTTGCATTGTTGAGGGATCTCCAAGATTCCAACCCTAACTTGGTAGGGATGAAAGATCCACCAAAATTAGCATTAGGGATAGGTTTAGGGCTACTCATACCTGCCCAAAACCGTGATGGATCATGTATATATAGGTGATGATATCTCACCAAAATCAATCAAGCAATTTCATGATTTTTCTCTCATAATGGTGCAATTGCTCTCTATGTTCATAATTGTTTGAGTACTTGTGATTACTAATGATTATAGGATTGAATGTAGGTCTGGTGTACAGTACTCAGACTGTGGGAGGCCGTACTTTCACACGTGTGAAGGCTTCTTCAAGGATTTGGGCCATTTAGTGAGGTTCAAGCATAGATTTTTGATGGATTTTGATGGTTCAACTTGTGCTAATCTTATGAAATCATAATCTATTGTTTCCCTCATCATTTCAAGTGTTTTAGGATCCTTATTTGCTGTAATTTTTACATGGTATCAGAGCCTAAAGGCTGAAATGAGCTAAATCCTTGGTTTTCATTCAATTTGATCACAAGTTTTGATCTAAATCTTGTGTAAATTGGATCTTAGCATCTAGTATTGATTCTAGAACTCAAAGTGAGTCAAATACATTGGAGATTGGTGTTGTGTGACTTCATTTGCAGGTGTTTAGGTGTCTAAAACCAGAGGCAAAGTTGAATTCAATTCACATTACCAAGATAGCAAGTTTTGCTTGCTCCAAGCATTGATTTCTAAGCGAGTTTTGGAGGTGATTTCATAGAGGAGGCTTTCTAGCATTCAAGGAGAGGGAAGATCAGAGTTTTGGGGACTCTTCAAGGCTGTTCTAAGGTGTAGTAGGCACCTCCTAAAGTGATTTAGGTTCAGTCCAACCATTGCTTGACTTATGCACCAAATTAGATCAATTTTTCATCAATTTTGATCATTTTTTGCTTGTGATTGGATAGTAGATTGTGTTGCATCCTCATTAAGTTCCATTTAGATCTTTTACAAGTGATTTTGGAAGTATATTAGGTTGCTGAAATTCACTCTTTATCAGATCATTTGGAAGCTTTAATGTTCTTTATAGAAAGAGGGGCAATTCTACTAGTATTGTCTACTTCAATCAAGCAAGTGCATTGTTTCTAGTATTCTATGATTTGATTTTGTTAGAGATCATTCTTAGATCTTTATAGGAAGTCTATTACTGATCTTTTCAGGTCCCTAAGAAGTGGGATAAGGTAGACCTTCAATCAAATCAATAGAAGTAACCTTCATTTGTGTCAAGTCCTTGATTAGGAGACTAGATGGCATCTATAAATGCATATCTTTTGGATACTAATGAAAGGCTCAACAAAACTAACTATTCCATATGGAAAGTTAGAATGGAATCTATCATGATCATGCAAGATCTGATGGAAATTGTAAATGGTAAGGAGGGTGAACCTATTCATCCTCAAGAAAAAGCCAAATACATCAAGAGGTGCAATGTTGCACTACATTGCATAAAAATGAATGTTGCAAATGAACTCTTAAGAGAGGTAGGAGATTGCACTTCAGCTCAAGATGCTTGGGAGACTTTGCAAAAGGTCTATGAATCCAAGAACCAAACTAGAATGTTAGCTTTGAAGAATCAAATCTATAGAAGCTATCAAAAGAAAGGAGAGAGTGCACATACTTTTGTCCTAAGAGTAAAGGAATTGAACAAAGAGCTAGCCTTTATAGGTGACCCTATCAAGGATGAAGAGCTTGTTCAACTCATATTGAATGGACTAAGCTTTGAATTTGACAATTTGGTTCAGGGATATGCAATTATGGGTAAGCTACCCATACTTGAAGAACTCCAAGGCACGCTCATGGCCGAGGAATCAAGAAGGAGCCAAATGCAAGAGAGGATGGATAGGCTTTCCATCCAAGGTGGAGATGACCAAGCTCTCTTCACCAAAGGCAAAGGCAAGTCCAAAGGCAAAGGATCAACATTCAAGAAGTCTACAAAGCTTGAGGATCAAGAAGGACCCCCAAAGGCATCTCCATCAACCACCAAAGTCAAGAAGGACAAATCAAAGGTGAAGTGCTAATATTGTAGCAAGATGGGGCATTATGCCTCGGAATGCTTCAAGAGGAAGCAAGATCAAAGCCAAGCCAACATGAGAAAAGAGGAGGAGGAGGAGAGTTCACATGAGGACTCTCTCATGATGTCCATATTTTCTTCAACAAGCTTCAAAGGAGAAGATCCTTGGTGGATTGACTCGGGTGCTAGTTCACACATGACTAGTAAAAGGGAGTTTTTCTCTTCTCTCTTATCTTATGATGGACCTATAAAGTCTATCTATACAGCAAATGATGAAGCTTGTAAGATTGAAGGAGTTGGTAGCATTCCCCTTTGCTTAGGATCTTCCAAAAAGATCAACATAGAAGGTGTTTTGTACATTCCTACAATAACAAAGAATCTACTAAGTGTTGGCCAAATGGTAGACAATGGTTTCAATGTTGACTTTGCTTCAAATGAATGTTTCATCAAGAAGAAGGGTAAGATAGTGGCTAAGGGCACTAGACCTGGCAAACTTTATAAGCTGGATGCATTTGTGGATACTAATGTTGTCATGTTGGCCGAGAAGAGCAAGATATCTACCTTTACTTTATGGCACAAAAGACTTGGACATGTCAACTCGGGTTCCATGGAGGCTATGATCAAGGAGGAGTATGCTTTAGGCCTACCAAGGTCTATTGGGAAGGAAGACAAGGTTTGTGAAGCTTGTGCCTTATCCAAGGCACATAAGAAGGTGTTTCCTAACTCCATCACAAAGTCATCTCATCCTCTTGAACTCATACACTCGGATGTGCACATTGCTAGCACCAAATCTAATGGAGGTTCATCCATGTTTTTGACCTTCATTGATGACTACTCAAGATATTGTTGGGTGTTCTTACTTTCCTTCAAGTCTCAAGTATTTGATACTTTTGTAAAGTTCAAGTTGTTTGTGGAAAAGCATCATAATCATAGCATCAAGATTCTTAGAAGTGACAATGGTGGAGAATTCATCTCCAATGAGTTCAAGGCCTTTTGTGAGGAGGAAGGGATCAAGAAAGAGACTTCTTGTCCTTACACTCCTCAACAAAATGGAGTTGCTGAAAGAAGGAATAGAACATTATGTGAATGTTCTAAGGCTTTAAGATTAGATGCTTGTTTGCCCAAATCCTTTTGGGGTGAGTCTCTTGTATGTGCAAACTACTTGATGAATAGGGTGTCTTGCAAAGCAATTGAAGGCAAAACTCCATATGAGATGTTGTATGGAAAGAAACCCAATCTTAATCACTTGAAAGTTTTTGGGTGTATATGTTATGTGCATGTGCCATTGGAAACAAGAACCAAGGAGGATCCATCTTCCACAAGAGGGATCATGCTTGGATATGCAAGCTCAAGCAAGGGCTACAAAGTCTATCTCCCATCCTTGAACAAATTTGTTGTTTCAAGGGATGTCATCTTTGATGAACATCATATGCATATGCTTGAAGAAGGCTCAAGTGCTCCAACAATCAAGAAGAAGATGGCCGAGGAGCAAGATCTTGGTTTTGAGGAGGAGCTCATGGAGGAGCAAGCACCAAACCCACCTATCACACCAAGGAGATCTTCAAGGGCAAAAGTGGAGCCATCAAGGCTCACATATCAAGGCAAAGGACAGCAAGTTGAGGGTATATCATCCACTTCTTATGCTTTAACTAGTTTTGAAGAACCGTCTAATGTTGAAGATGCATTGAACTCCAAAGAATGGTATAAAGCTATGTTGGATGAGTATGATGCCTTGATTGAGAATGAAACTTGGTTGCTTGTTGAGAGACCTCAAAGGAATGTAATAGGATGCAAGTGGGTCTTCAAGCTTAAGTTGAATGCAAATGGGAGTGTTAACAAACATAAAGCAAGATTAGTTGCAAAAGGTTATGCTCAAGAGAGAGGGATAGACTATGAGGAAACTTTTGCACCCGTGGCCAAGATGGAGAACAAAGTATGCCATCTCCAAAGAAGCATCTATGGCTTGAAGCAAGCCTCGAGATCTTGGAATTCAAGACTACATTGCTATCTTATTTCACTTTCTTTTGTTCAAAGTGAATATGATCCCACTCTTTACATTAAGTTTGATGATGTTGGTATTGTACTTTTACTCATTTATGTAGATGACATCATCATTAGTGGAAATATTGTTGATGGTATTGAAAAAATCAAGATAGATCTATCCTTAGAGTTCAAGATGGTAGATCTAGGGTGTCTTCACTTCATCTTAGGCATAGAAGTACTTAGAGGGTCTGATTTTATCTTTATAAGTCAAGTAAACTATGCTCAAAGTCTTTTGAAGAAGTTTAAGATGGAAGGTGTTGACACACCAATGGAGCAAGATGTAAAAGTGCCAAATGAAGATGATGAAAGATCCTTCATGGACATCACTTTGTTTAGGCAACTTATAGGTTCCTTAATGTGGATCACTATAACTAGACCAGATCTTAGCTTTAGTGTATGTAGGTCGAGCCAATCCATGCAAAAGCCATTGAATATCCATTGGAAAAAGGCTAAGAGGATTCTAAGATACATCTCGGGTACATTGGATTTTGGGATTCTATATAGAGGAGATGTGATTAACCTTCATGCATTTAGTGATTCAGATTTTGCAGGGGACAAGAGGGATAGGAAATCAACAAGTGCCTATTCAACTTTCATAGGAGAAGGTGTGGTTTCATGGCTTTCAAAAAAGCAAGAAACTATATCTCTATCTTCAACCGAGGCCGAGTACAAAGCTTTGACAACCACTACAAAGGAGGTACTTTGGATCAAGAGATTATTGGTGGAACTAAAGATCATGGATTCAGAGGAGGCACCAATCATCTACAATGACAATATATCAGCCCAACACCTTGCATCTAACCCAATCTTCCATGCAAGATCTAAGCACATTGAGATATGCCATCACTTTGTGAGAGAAATGGTGCAAGCCAAGGAGATTGCTTTGGAGCATGTTCCAAGCAATGAATGTGTAGCTGATCTACTTACTAAACCACTTCAAAAGACACCTTTTATGAAGTTCAGATCATCACTTGGAGTGATTAGTAAAGCAATGATTGAACCAAGCTAGATAGTGAGGAGGAGTGTTAAAAATTCACAATTCTAGCTTGACTAGTTTTGGTCATATGACTTGTAAATAGTTAGATGGTCATGATGTGGCTTGTCACACGTGCCAAATAGCATAGGATTCCATTCATAAGGATGTTCTCAAGTAGACCTAAGTGTTAGAACCTTTGGAATGAGTCCAAATTATGCTTAGATACAAGGGAGAAAAAATAGGAGCTATTTTTGGTAATTTTTGCATTGTTGAGGGATCTCCAAGATTCCAACCCTAACTTGGTAGGGATGAAAGATCCACCAAAATTAGCATTAGGGATAGGTTTAGGGCTACTCATACCTGCCCAAAACCGTGATGGATCATGTATATATAGGTGATGATATCTCACCAAAATCAATCAAGCAATTTCATGATTTTTCTCTCATAATGGTGCAATTGCTCTCTATGTTCATAATTGTTTGAGTACTTGTGATTACTAATGATTATAGGATTGAATGTAGGTCTGGTGTACAGTACTCAGACTGTGGGAGGCCGTACTTTCACACGTGTGAAGGCTTCTTCAAGGATTTGGGCCATTTAGTGAGGTTCAAGCATAGATTTTTGATGGATTTTGATGGTTCAACTTGTGCTAATCTTATGAAATCATAATCTATTGTTTCCCTCATCATTTCAAGTGTTTTAGGATCCTTATTTGCTGTAATTTTTACAATAGTCATGCTTTATTGAGAAGAACAGAGGTTTTCAAGGCTTGAATAGTATCAGAATAACAATGTGCCAGTCTATATAAGTATCCATGCCTCTTGCCGAGTGCAAGGATCTTACCTATCGATAATTCTACATTGATCAGACTCGAACTCTACTCGATGATCCAAATCAGTGATTCTACTTACTAATAACAGATTCGTAGAGATCTTAGGTACATACAAAACATTCGATAGTTTGAATTGATCATGCGAATTTCAATCTTATAGTGCCATCACCTTTGATAGTATGAGTACTATCGTCACCAAGATGAACGTATTTCCTTGTACTATAAGGCATATAGGAGTGAAAATTCTCACGATAACTAGTCATATGTTGAGTAGCTAAAGAATCCAGAAACCAAGAATTATCCAATAGTGCCTTTTGGTCTTTGAGCATATACGCTCCTTTGTCCATGCCGAGATTGGGAGATGTTGTGACTATATTCACATGTGGATTTGGTTGCTTATTGGAATTCTTCGCTTTGAACAACCTACAATCCTGGATCTCATGATGCATTTGCAATACTCATAGAACATCTTCTTCTTCAACTACGAATTTGATAATTGTTCTTGACTTTGCATCGGTTTCTGATTTGATGCGGACTGCTTAGAGCTTTTCTGCTTCTATCATTTTGAGCCTTTGTTGACATATAGAGCATGATATGATGAAGTCAACGAAATGTCTTGACTTCTTTGATTATCTTCTTGCAGAAACATAACGATAACTCTAGTAAGAGTTAAATCTGAGGGTGTCGAGATGTTCATCACCCAGTTCTCGTATATAGGAGTCAAGCTTGAAAGCAATGTCATGACTGTATCTTTATCGTCTACGAGCAATCCGACAATGGCCATCTGTTACAAGAGATTCTTAAACTGGTTAATGTGATTCTAAAGTAAATCACCATTCAACTTCTTGAGAGTGAAGAATTTTCTTCGTAGATGTAACTTGGAAGTTACGTCTCTCACATCACATAGTGAACTCAGGATGTCAAAAAACAATACAGATCCTAAGTGGATCTAAACTCCAAGATCATTGGCTTGAATGCTTGCACTTCAAACTAAATAAGCTAGGAATTGGCAAAACATTCTATGCTACCTAGAATGCAAAAGAACTTGACCAAAAAGAATTTACCACAAATGGAATTTTTCATAAACATCAAGTGTGGCCCAAAACTTAATAGTATACAGTCTGTACTACATCAGCCTACCACTTTTGAAAAGCACCTAAGATCATGTCAAGAATTAGATGTGCAACATCAAGCATTCACCATAAGTAATCACCACAAGAAGGTGGAAGAAGAACATGCACTATCACTCAATCACACTAACTCATCCAGAATGTAAAATGTACAACTAAACCCTGAACCTTGATAGAGAGAGAAAACCTACGAGTAGACTAATAGACTAGACTACGGCTAATGACAGCTGGTCACAGCTGTCAACATTTATGTACATCGTAAACAGTAACAATAAAGTTTATCATTGATTTCTAACACTCTCCCTCAATGATAAAAGTACATTCTTCTATTCCTAATAGAGTACAGAACCTCTCAAATTTACATCTACCTGATGACTTAGTAAAAATATCTGCCATTTGATTTTCAGATTTACAAAAAACAAGATCAATGGCTCCATCAAGAATTTTCTCTCAAACAAAATGGTAGTGTTCGATGTGCTTGGTTCGAGCATGTAAAACTGGATTTTTGGCAAGGTGAATGCAACTTTGATTATCGCAAAATATAGTAGTCGCATCCACCTGTGGTTGACCTAAATCCACAAGCAATTTTCGTAACCATACCGCTTCTTGTGTAGCATTGTTGAGTGCTCGATATTCAACTTCCGTCGATGATAAGGCTACTATAGGTTGTCTTTTGTTGTTCCATGAAATTGCAATTGTACCATAATTGAATGTATGACCACTGGTAGATCTTCTGTCATCAATATTACCTGCCCAATCGACATCTATATAACCTACCAACATTGGCGCTTCAGGCTTATCATACTTCAAACCAAACTTCGATGTCCCTCGAATGTATCTGAGAATACGTTTAGCAGACTTCTAGTGTGCTTGACTAGGATCTTGCATAAATTAACTAACAACACCAACAACATAAGAAATATCTGGTCATGTGTGTGTCAAATAAATCAAACTACCCACCAGCTGTCTATATAAATAAGCATCCACTTTCTCATATTCATTATATGTAGTAAGCTTCATGTTGATATCCATAGGTGTACTCAAAGACTTACAATCCTGCATATTGAACTTATAAAGCAAATCTCGTGCATATTTGCTTTGTGTAAGAAAGACCATGTCTTCCTTTTGCCATACTTCAATGCCAAGACAATAGTGCATCAATCCTAGATCAGTCATGTCAAAAGCATTGGAAAGATCTAATTTGATTTCATCAATTAACTTCTCATTACTTTCTGCAATAATCAAATCATCCACATACAAGACAATGAGCACTATATTTGAATCTTGCCTTAGAATGTAAAGATTAGGATCAGCATCACTCTTTAACATTCCTCTTTGCTTGAAGTGTTCATCAATGCAAGAGTACCATGCTCGTGGGGCTTGCTTCAATCCATAAATGGCTTTGTTGAGCTTACAAACAAGATGCTCTCTCCCTGGCTCAACAAATCCTTGAGGTTGTACTAAGTACACCTCTTGATCCACCACTCCATTAAGAAAAGCAGATTTAACATCCATTTGCCGGATCTTCCAACCATAGAAAGCAGAAATAGCAATGATAGAATGTATAGTCACCATCTTAGCTACGGGTGCAAAGGTTTCCTCAAAATCAATACCTTTTTGTTGCTCAAATCCTCTCACAACCAACCGTGCTTTGTACTTGTTGAGTTGACCATCTGCTCCATATTTGATCTTATAAATCCATTTGTAAGTGATAGACTTCTTACCATCAGATAACTCAACCAAATTCCATGTCCTCTTTTTCAATATGGCTTCCATTTTTGTTTCCATAGCTGCACGCCACTCCTTGTGCTCCTTTGCTTCATCAAAGGTTTTTGGTTCTTGAGCCTTGAGCACAGAGCCCATTAGGGCTAGATTCATCTCTAATCTTGCAGGAGGTTTTCAATTTCTACTTGATCTCCTGCTCACTTGATTCGGGAGTATCTCCCTTATTAGCATCACCCCAATTAGGCACTCTCCTAGGAGTCTCATTATTAACCCGGTCTTTTTCAATTGGCTCTTCCATATCGACACCAACTTCTTCTTTTACTTGCACTTTAGCTTTATCATCAAAGGGATCAATTGTCAATTTTATTTGGTCATTTTGACCCATCTCATCAAAAGTAGCATCTCTGGAAATCACGATCTTTTGTGCATCTGTGTCATATATCCTATATGCCTTGGCTCTTTCATCATATCCAAGGAAAATACACATAACAGCTTTTTCATCTAGCTTCTTTCGTTTTTCATCAGGCACGTGAGCGTAAGCATCACAACCAAATACTCGTAAATGAGAAACATTAGATATTTTTCTAGTAAAAGCTTCGTAAGGTGTCTCACCCTCCATGGACTTAGTAGAACACTGATTCAAGATATGAGTAGCTGTGTTGCATGCTTTTGCCCAGAAAATATTTGGCAAACCCTTGATCTTAAGCATTGCCCTAGCCATCTCCACAATGGATCTGTTTTTCCGTTCTGCAACTCCATTTTGTTGTGTAGTAGTTTGTCTCTTGATCCCCTGATCCTTGCAAAAATTTATAAACTCTGTTGAAAAATACTCACCGCCACCATCTGATCTGAGGGTCTTAATGTAACAACCTGTTTGTTTTTCAACTAGAGCCTTGAACTCTATGAACTTGGTAAAAGCATCAAATTTCTTGCTTATGAAATAAATCCAGATATGTTTACTATAGTCATCAATAAATGTGATGAAATAGTAACAACCACTAATGGACCTAGTTTGTATTGGTCCACACAGATCACTATGAACAAGATCAAGAATGTCATTGGCTCTTCTTGCTCCATCTTTGGGAAATCTCTCTCTATGTTGTTTTCCCAAAATGCAACCCTCAAAATTTTTTCCTTCAAAAGAGATATTAGGCAATCCAACAACTAGATTACCTCTTTTAAAGATTTGCAAGCACTAATATGACCAAACCTTTGATGCCAAAGGTCACTTTGACTATCAACTGTGCTTACCATAGCTTGAGTAAAAGATCTCGCATTCAATTTGTAGAATCGATTCCCGTTGACTCTAGCTCCTGTAGCAATCACTTTGTAGTGATTCTTGATGTCCTTGATGAGACATTTGTCACTGTCAAATTCAACCTTGAGTTGTTGATCAGCCATCGTCCCAACAAATAGTAGATTGTTAGCTAAGCCAGGTACATATTGCACATTGCTTATCTACTTTATCTTCCCATTGGCTAACTTCACCGGTACCACTCCAACTCCTTTAACAGATAGCAATTTGCCATCAGCTTGTCCAACTTCATCACCATTGTCAGTTTCCTTGAGTTTGGAAAACCACTCTTTCCTTGAAGTCATGTGCTTGGATGCACCATTATCAATGTACCAGGTATCCTTGGCTTCATCACTTGTCATTAATGTTGTAATGAAATATTTTGAACTCTCACCTGTATCATCTTCATATTGATGATCAATGTATTGATGTTGATCAGTATAATTATCTTCATAATAATAGTCATCAAATTGATGTTGATCAGCATAATTTCCTGCTTGCCATTTGTCTTTTCTTTGTTCCATCTCCTTCTATTTCTTGAAGCATTCATGCTCCTAGTGGCCAGGTTTGTTGCAAAACCTACAATTTTCAGGTTTATTTTGTCTTGAATAGCCGCGTCCTTGACCTCGGCCTTGATTCCAATTTTCTCGATTCGGACTATCATTGATTTGCTCATGAATTTGTTGAAATGATCCCCAGCTTGAGTTTCCTCCTCTCGATTGATACCTTCCATGGCCAAATCTTCCACCTCATCCTCTAACTGCAAGAGCTTGATCATAGCTCCTGTTACGATGATTCAAGTTCTCTTGACATTGCTCTTCTTGCAAAAGCAATCCACCTAGTTCTTCATAGGTTGGAAGATTTTCTCTTGTGGCTATACTCGTCGCAAACATCTGATGTGACTCACTTAGACTATTCAATGTAATTGCACGATCTCACGATCTTGTACTCGCTCTTCAACTGCTGCTAATTGGTCACGGATCTCTTTGATCTTCAGTATGTGATCGACAATAGTTGCACCATCATCCATCCGCAATGTATGCAACTTCGTCTTTAGAAATAGTATTTGAGATGTATTTGTCGTTTCAAACAATGCCTTCAATGTATCCCACGTTTCTTTTGGTCCTTCTGAATTTGAAATATAGGGAATAATTGCATCTCTAACTGATAAGTTGATGACATTTTGGGCTTTCTGTTTAAAAAATCTCCCCACTCAATAGATTTTCAATCTGTCTGATGCTGCTCTGGCCTTTTTGATGCCTCTAGAACTGTGTCTTTGTTCCCCACTGATGATTTTGAGCTCCAAATCTGCAAAATACACCAAAACAGAATTTTTTCCAGTCGCTTTTATCTCTCCAAGCTTTCACCTCCCACGAAGGACTTTCTCACTTCATTACGGAGCCTGTGACAAGCTGTATCCACTGATCAGGCATGCAGGACAATTGTTGCTCTGATACCATGTCAAAAATTAGATATGCAACATCAAGCATTCATCATAAGCAATCACCACAAGAAGGCGGAAGAAGAACATGCACTATCACTCGATCACACTAACTCATCCAGAATGTAAACTGTACAACTAAACCTTGAACTATGATAGAGAGAGACTAATAGACTAATAGACTAGTCTACGACTAATGACAGCTGGTCACAACTGTCAACATTAATGTACATCGTAAACAGTAACAATGAAGTTTATCATTGACTTCTAACAGATCATACACACAAGCTTGAACTCAATCACTACACATTGCCAACAATGGAAGGAGAAACCAATAGAAAAATCTCTCATTAAGCAAATGAATACAATGGATTTGCACCAGCCTATTTTTCTACAAAATTCAACCTAATATAGGTGAGAGAGATTACTCTCTCTCCTCACTCTAGAACTTAGGACCCAATTTTTGTTGGGATTCTCACAGAAACAAACCCAGATGGAATTCAATTATGTCCTTGGGTCTACTGCCTCTGTGATAGGATCTACAACCCTCCAAAGTGACGACAGACACTGTCGACTTACGTAGAATTTACTTATGCATTCGACAAGGTAAAACCAGTGTGTGGAATAAGATTAAAACCAACTGATTACAAATATACAACTATCAGACAATTAAGAATTTGATCATGTTCAAGACAAGAAACTCTTCTGTATAAAACATTTATTGCATTATCAGAGAATTCCTTAAGCACTATTGTGACAGACCACACAACGCGTCGGCGCGAAAGAAACTCTATCTTTCACGAACCAAAACTTGTCACGCTTACTAGCGGACTTCTTGAACCTTAGCTTGCTGGCTACACAGTGCTCAGCTTACATTGGTATATTGCCAATCTACGACGACTGCAAAATTAATAATCAGGATCTACGTGTATGTAGAGAGCGATCATGTTCAAGACAAGAAACTCTTCTGTATAAAACATTTACTACATTATCAGAGAATTCCTTAAGCGCTGTTGTGACAGACCACACAGCGCGTCGGTGAAGAAACTCTATCTTTCACGAACCAAAACTTGTCGTGCTTACTAGCGGACTTCTTGAACCTTAGCTTGCTGGCTACACATTGCTAAGCTTACATTGGTATATTGCCAATCTACTACGACTGCATAATTAATAATCAGGATCTATGTGTATGTAGAGAGAGGACACGATTAGCAAATCAAGAGATTACAAGAACGGCTGGATTAGGCACGTCCTAATGGTATTGTGTCAGTCTCCGAAGGATGACGTCCTCTTGGTACTTTTGCAATCTCATCTGTCCTTTCACGTGTGGAGATCCGCCATCATTTGGGTCTTCGTGTCTTTTTGTGCCTTTGGCTTTGTTATTAGGTCGCCTTGGGTCCATGAACTTTGTATCTTCGTGTTTGTGTTGTGTTCATGTTCATGTTCGTTTGACTGTCCCCCATCGAACCCCGACACTGAGTCACATTTTAGAAGAGAGTTTATTCCTTTTCAGATTCTTGCTTGCAATATGTTGGTTGATGGAAGAAGTCGCCAGAAGCCATCTTACTTATTTAAAAAAATCTGTGTGGACTTGTCCTCAGATTAACAACATTGAGACTGAAACTGTTATTTTATAAGAGGTGATGACTATCTCATCGTCCTGCATCAAATATATCTTGCCAAGCATGATAGTTTTTGCTAGAAAACTTAAATTCTACACTCTCAGATTTGCTTCAACACACATCAATTCTAGTCAGTTGGCCATGGACAGATGCTATCTGTAAAAGTGAAATGCACTCTTTTTAGCTTTTTTTTGACATATCAGAATGTTTTAGTCAAGCAAGCTCAAAAACCTGATCATTTGTACTTCGGACACTAACAAGATCAGTGGAGCTGCATTTCTCTAACATTTGAAATGCTCTACTACGTCATGTTAGAGAAATGATGTAACCTTTCTTTATAACACATGTGATTGCTGGTTGGAAGCATTGTCAAAAGCATTAGATTGTACAAGTGAATCGGAGGTTGGTCAATGCACAGTTGAGAATTGTAAAAACCTGGCCAAATAGATTCGATTTCCTTTTAGGTGTTATCGTTGAAGGTTTTCATATTGGCTGCACTTATTTATTACTCTCAAAAATATTGTGAAAGTATTGTGTGTCCCATTACGTGCATGTCCGCATTGCCTTTTAAAAACTAATAACATCTATTCAAAAGAACCAGGTGAGATGATACTTGACAAAAAAGTCTACATCACACCCAAACCCTAAAACCATAAAAATACTATTGAAAGAAGGGTCCTCAAGTTTCAATTTGTTTGCCATTGTACACATTTTCTAAAAAATGCTCACCAATATATGCTCGCCGACATATGCTCGTCGGGAAATGCTCGCCAAAAAATCGCACCCTGTGTTTTTTAAAACTTTCAAATCTATAAATCACTGCTTATTTGAGAGCCCAAACTTTCCCCATAGATCAAAACCTTCCTTGAATTTTCAATTGTATTTTTGGCCCTTCATAATGCACAAAATCTTAATTGTTGACCTGACTTGAGTGCAAAACACCTTTAAGAACAACACTTGTCATCTCTCACAATACAACATAATCTCACTTCCATTTCAGTCAAAGATTGACGAATGAAAATAGCCTTGATGAAACAATCACACAGTCACCAATACAATGTGATGGAAAACCACATATTCTCCAATAAAAAGTGATTTACTATTGAAAATTTGAGACTCAAAACAATTTTTACACTGTAAAACTTCTTGGGAGTTTTCAATCTCAAAACTAGGTTGGGGCTCTTAAGCCAAGTTTAAGCCCTTGGGAGAGGACCAATGGTGCTTTTGGCCCCGACATGTCCTCATAGTTAGAAATCAGAGTTAATTTGATATACATTTTATGTAAGCCCTAAATGTGATGATGTTATTATTGTATAGTTTATTTGGTTTACTGTATATGGTTGTGATCGGGACATGACCCGTTAGGATATATTGATCGGGCACTGATCCCATAGCTGGCTACTTAGGTTAGCTGAGTAGCCACACATAGGAAGAATTAGCCTGTATAGAGTTATTTACAGTACTTGCTATACTTGGGGGCATGTCTTAAGTTTGTCGGTTGAATTTGGCCACATTGGGTCCGACCTTAGTTTGACAGGTGGTGGGCCAGTTTTAGGACACCTGCCTTTTCATGCAGTTTGTTAATACTCTATATGTACAGTGTTTCTTTGTAATCTAATAACTTTTGTTGTGCCATCTTTGAGAGCTTGTGAGGAGTGGCTATGGTGATTGTGTGATGTGATCTGCATACTGCACTAGATCCTAACAGAATTTCAACTTGGTATCAGAGCTACAGGATGTAGTAAGTATGCACGATCCGGTGGAGCTATGGGATAGCGTCTTTCACCAGGAGAAATAGCACTCAGAGCGTCTTAGGAGAGAGGACTCCATACAGGGTATCAGTAGCCCAGATGGTAGGAGACAGCAAAGTTCCTTTGATCGGAGCTTCGGGGAAGATCAGAATGATCGTCGTAGGTGGATTCCGGGGAAAATTCACGAAAAATCTTGTAGTTCCGGTGGTTTCGAGGAAATCATCAATGTTGGCTACGTTATTCACTGTGGGATAGTCGTTTGGCACAACGGGGCTTGCAAGGGATTTGCAAAGAGCAGTGATAGAGAGCCATAGCAATTTACAGGATCAGATTGGGTGGAAATCTAAGGAAATTTGGAAAATTTCCAGTTTTGTGGGGTGTTGATTGATTTCTGGAAAATCAGCTTGTTCGGGAGCAATATCGCACCAATTTACATACTGTAAATTGCATCGAAGAGCTAGAGGTAGGGCGACCTCAGTGGGCTAGGCAACTGCAAGAGAAAGCTCAGTAAAAGACTGAGCAAAGCCCAAGTATTCTCCATTCTTCTCTAGCTAGGGTTTACAGGTGAAAGTTCTTGGATTTCTCTTTGTACAAAACTGTTTGTCATGATGTGAGAAGCCAAGGAAGGGCGCAATTGATGGGCGCTATAGGCTGTAGACAGCCATGGACAGCCACGATGTATCTGGGGAGCTGGATTAGATCTATGGGGGCGTTAGAAAACCCTGGTATTAGCCATAGCTGGGAGCTATGAAGAAAGAGGTAAGAAGAGGAGGGAACTCGCGCGCGGTGAGACAGGCCAGGCGCGTAGCGCTTCGGAGGGTCCAGCGGCTATAGAATCATTGTTCATCATGCAGGTGCAAGCAAAACCGTACGAAGATCGACGGCCAAGGTGAATTGTTTGGGAAATGATTTAGACCACAAGATGGAAGGTGGTCGTTGGATGGAAGGTGAAGGGGCCTGAAGGGCAAAGGCACCCTTCTCTTCATAAAAAATTTTCAATGTGAAATTCGTTGAAGGGACCCGAAGTCTAGAATGGACTTCACTTCATTAAAAATCTTCATTATGAAGAATCAGTTCAATTTTGGTTTTGGGCCTATCTTTGGCTAGAAGGCATCTTTTTTGGCCATCCTTGGGCCAAAATGACCCTTGAAACTGGCTGCTCAAAGCCAGCGGACAGAGCGACATCATAGAGTAGGGAGAAAGGTGTTTCGGTGTGTTTTCATCACCATTCTATTGAGCGGAGTGCGGGTGACCTAGTGATGGGCTACATTTGCTATTTGGGTACCGTAGGGCCAAATTTGGGGCAATTTTTTGGCTGGTGAAACCTGCTACAGGGCAGTACAATGAGGCATAATCACTTCTAAATCATTATTACTTACTCCTGACAGGGTAACAGGGTGTTTAGAAGTGGTAAATGTAGTATGGGAGCGAATGGTAGTGGAATTGTGTGGAGAAAGCTAGTTTTGGCAACGGAACTGCAGTTTGGCGTCGTGACTACTCATCATTGGTGACAATTTTGAGTGGGCAAGCAATCACAGATGAGAGGTAGGCATGGTATGTCGGTTACAGGTGAAAAATTCTCGTGATCAGGTTCAACTTTTGGGGTTCAAACCAACCAACGTCAAGTGGCATTTTGGGGGAACGCTCTCACAGGTATGATCGGTAGTGGCATTGGTGAGTCAGGTGATAGCTGCATTGACACACGCATTTGGAGCTTGGAAATTTCTCATTTGGAGGGGAATATGGGCTAGCTTGGAGGTACACACATTTTGGCGGTCATAGGTGATGGAAGTGCGAGGTGGTGCCAGTTGAAAGCCATTGGGCAAGATAGTGGACTTGCATTGGACAATTTGTGTGTGGGACACGTAGAGGATGAAGAACGAGTCGATAATCACACTTTGGATACTCTTGGCGAGTGTGATGATTGCATCTTGACCGTCTATGACTAATCCAACAATGGCCATCTGTTGCAAGAGATTCTTAAACTGGTTAATATGATTCTGAAGAGAATCATTATTCGACATCTTGAGTGTGAAAACTTTTCTTCAAAGATGTAACTTAGTAGTTACGTCTCTCACATCATATAGTGAGCCCAGGATGTCCCAAACTTCTTTCAAAGTTTTAGCTTCAGCTATATGGCCAATTTGAGTATCTGGTATATTGACGATAATAAGAGCGAAAGTTTTTTGCGGTTTTGTAGTCGGTAAGTCAATTTTGATCAAGCCATTGTAGCTGTGGAGCAGTGTATCAAGTTTGTCATCGAAGAGATACACTTCAACTTCCAGTTTGGATAAGTCAAGTCAATTTGCCATATCAGTATTGCATCAGGTATGCAGATTCCAGCGATGACAGGGTGTAGATCGTTTGGTTTGGGCCATGAGATCTCACAGGTTCACTTGGAGGGATATTGGCATGCACAATCATGTCAGGGACTTGATGGAGGCTTTGGAGTTCAAATCTCAGTGTATTCTCAGGGAGTGGTTTGGAACCACTCACATGAGCAGCTAGGAGCTAGCTTGGGGGAATACAGGTGGGCACTATAGGGTAGATGCTCAGATCTTTGTGATCAGGGATGGCATTGGGATACCTGGTAGGGATAGCACGGCAGGATGACATGGGATGATCATCAGGGGGCAACTATTTCATATTGGACTTGAGTCATTGGCATGGATAGGACTTACAGGTGGGATTCATGATGGAGCCAAAACACTGCAAACACAAATGGGCAAAGCGTGAAGCTTTGAGAGCTAGCTCTAGATTGGAGAGTTGATGGAGATCGCACAGGGTGTGATCGGAGGGCAAACACTATGATGAGTGTTTTGCTAGCGATCTACTGGAGGGGACACTGATGGTGAGGACTTCATGGTGTGCTCATTTGGGAGTACAGGATGGCATTACAGCAGGGGATCAGTGTTGGACATTGGCATCGATGGGGAGGCATCTACCATCACGGGCGTGGATAAGCTACCTACAGGTTTCATACATTTGGCTGTATTTGCAGGAATCTAGGCTTGGCATAGGTGTTGTAATTTTCATGGCGCAGATTCTCAAGTGGTGAGATCAGGGATAAGCCTAGAGGAAGTCACTCAGAGCCATATACCTCAGTACGATCAGGGAGATAGTAGTCTCAAGATCCCATAGCGGCGACTCAAGGACAGGCTTGCATTGGCATGGTGTCGGGTGGCACATAGCCAGAGAGAGCGAGCAAATGCTAGGATCCAGGTGGAGCAGGTAATGCTTTAGAGTTTGGCTTGTCTAGCAGGATGGTGACCAGGATTGGAGACATCAGGTGAGCATAGTATGTGGATGACGAGTCCATTCGGGTGGCACTCAGGGAGATGCTACAGTTGCTCAGGTATGATATGTCGTTTGATGTATAGACGATGTTCTTCATATGGTGCTGTACCTGGGGTGGTACATATCTTGAGGGCATGGAGTGCATTACGGGGTGATGTGGATTCAGCATGCCCATGGTTGTGAGCCAGCAGGGATGGAGATGGTTGCTCAGGGAGTGACAGGTGATACTTTGGCGAGTGATCAAGTGAGTTGCATGGTTATATGCACAGTTATCTCCAGGTTGGCGTCACATGTGTCTATCCATCATTATTTGGTAAGTAGGATGCAGCTTTTGGTTAGATCCAGTTGGAGTCTAGTTGCACTACAGGTGGACAGATTCTTGGGGAGCTATCAACGGGTAATGGATACTTGGTGATCAGATGGTATAGGAGGGTACAGGGTTCTGGAGCTATCCTACCTTATATGTTATAGATCGTGGGTGAGTCATTCATCATGATAGTGGATCTAGTTTGCATTTGCTTTGGCTTGGACGCTATGATGGATGTGTTGGTGAGATAGGCTCCTTGGTGGGAGGCCTATACACTGGTCAAATTAGAATTGGCAACGTCAAGCATGGGAAGTTGAGCCTACATGGGATGTAGTAGAGGCAAATTATCATCAATATCTCTAGGAGATGGGCGAGCTACTCATGTATAGCCTACGGTGAATTTTGTGTACATTCGTTCATTGAGTCCTTGGTAGACTCTTGTGCTTGGAGCATGGGGAATGGATGGGGATCAGCTTTTAGGACTTATTGGATAGCTAGAGATGCTTGGACGTGAGAGCATCTTGGTACAGGTGCAGGCCATGGTTGAGGACCTGATTTGGTGACGAGTGATGTAGCAGCGGATCTACAGGTGGCACAGGTGTTCGTATGACAGGATACCACTTATGGGCAGGCCTTGGTCATGTATTTGACGCTTTATCATTCGTGTTGGTTTGCATGAGTGTGTGTGGGCTTGCATGTTGCCTTGTCACAGGAGTCTAGATCTGAGTCGGAGTCGTATGTGGTTGTGCATTTGCTACGTCAAGAACAAAGTAGTCATTTTATGCTCATTGACTTGTCATTGTCTACTAGCTGTCTATCTGGTGAGGGTGCAATCTTATGGTGGTAGTAAGAAGTCCTCAAGTTGAGCCTTAGTTGCTTATTTATGTTAGCTTTACAGGCCTGTGCTTGTAAGTGTCTAATAGGATGTCAGCCTAGCTAGATGGAGGATGTAAGTCTCATTGTGGCAGTGGGATTTTCTCAGTTTGAGCCATGTCGCTCATGTGGTCCACTTGTGTTCAAGTCAGATTGGGGACGAGTCAGTTGGTCGAGAGTATGGTAAACTCTCTGTATGAGCATTGTGTTTGCATGATACTTTGTGAGTCAAACCTAGTGGTTTGTTGGTGTTCTTGAGTGTGAGTCAAGTACAGGGTAGCAGGATATGCATAACATCTTTTGGACACTCCAGACATTGCTACAAATTATTGTTTTTCACTCATATCACATTTGAGCTTAAGGGAGAGAGTTAGAAATCAGAATTAATCTAATATACATTTTATCTAAGCTCTAAATGTGATGATGTAATTATTGTACAGTTTATTTGGTTTATTGTATATGGTTGTGATTGGGACATGACCCGTTAGGGTATATTGATCGGGCACTAATCCTGTAGCCGGCTACTTGGGTTAGCCGAGTAGCCACACATAGGAAGAATTAGCCTGTACAGAGTTATTTACAGTACTTGCTATACTTGGGGGCATGTCCCAAGTTTGTCGGTCGAATTTGGCCATATTGGGCCCGACCTTAGTTTGACATGTGGTAGGCCAGTTTTAGGACACCTGTCTTTTCATGCAGTTTGTGAATACTCTATATGTACAGTGTTTCTCTGTAATCTAATAACTTTTGTTGTGCCATCTTTGAGAGCTTGTGAGGAGTGGCTACGGTGATTGTGTGATGTGATCTGCATACTGCACTAGATCCTAACAGAATTTCAACTCTCATTTCTCTTATTCTCCATCACCTTCATAGACTCTCATCTTGGCTTGAGTGGTCTTGACACCTCCTTGAGCACACTTTCCCTTGTCCTCCATCACCCCTATAGGCTCTCTCTCATCTTGGGCCCTCAGGCCGACCGGGCCCTCAAATCCAAGAAAGCCCTTTACCAAGGGCTATACACATCTGAAAGGTTTTTATAGCTAGTGTGTGTGTGGCTGGAATGAACCTAGGAACTCCCCCATTCCGATGGGGTGCTCTACCATTGAGCTACTTGTCCATTTGTGTTCCTAGAGTGTTGTACAAGGGCTATAGCCTTGCACTTTCTGATACAATGTAAAAAATATAGATCCAAAATACATTTAATGGATCAACAAGATCTTGACCAAATTTGGATGCACATCTAGATTTAACTACAAGATAGAAATCATCAATTTTAGCACGTTAGAATTGCATAAATCACTAAGATTTGATCATAAGCATGAAAGTAAAGTAAGTATTATCCTTGTCTGTACAACAGCAGTAGCCTAGTGTCCTTCACATGTGTGGACGCAAGATCTACAAGAAAATCAACATTCTAAACATAGAAAACCAAGATATTATGAGATGGACATAAAAACAAAAGAGATGAATTCTCTACATCAAAGAGAATACAATGATATGTTCTCCACGCTGCTACTGCTATTTATAGCTTCTCAAATGTCATTTGGTCACATGCCCTCAACTTTTCCTAAACAGTAATTTCTTGGTATCTCATCATATAACCTAGAAATTCTAGTCTAGATGTAATGTACCAAATTAGCCAATTAGAATGGGTCCAAACTCAACCTCATCCACTTATTTACTTGCCAAAAAAAGTAAAAAAAAATCTATCTCTAAGTTGAGATCTAATTTGGCCTAAAAAATTGCCAAGATCAAACAACCAAACTAGTTGAATTTTTCACCAATGACCACCCTTTGATTTTTGCATGACCACCCCAATGTGAGAGTACTTGCAAATTGCAATAAGTAGTGCCAAAAAGGAGTCAAGTCAGGGTACAAAATAGGATGCACCCTCCCCCATAAAGAGCCCCTAAGGTAGGGCCCCTAGCGCTGGCCATGGCTTTAAATCATGGGGCTGGAAAGATAAAGTCTTGTCTGAGCCATGTGAGTTCGTTGGCCATTTTCACGGCTGCGATATATTCTGCTTCACAAGATGATTGAGCATGTGATAGTCTACTTCTTGCTGACCCAGAGAATGGCTGCATTCGCTACAATGGTGCACCCTCTTGAGACACTTTTACAGTCGTCCTTGAGTGATGCCCAACTTGCATTGCTGTAGGAGCGCATCTAAAATCCGGCATCGCAAGAGTAATACAGCTCGAAATCCTTCATCTTCTGAAGGTACTGTAGGATCCGCTTTGCAATCTTCCAATGTGTCGAGCCTGAGTTCGTGTTGAACTGGCTCATCCTAAACATGGCATAAGCAATGTCGGGACGTGTGCTATCCACTAGATACATCAGTGATCCAATCAGCCTCCTGTAAGGCATGTGTTGCATTATCTCTTTCTCTTCGTCAGTCTTCGAACAATCTTGGTTTGTAAAAATTGTTCCTACAAGAATTGGGGTGTTTGCCCCTTTGCAAACTGTCATCCCGAAACAATCTAGGATCTTCTGGATGTACCTAGACTGATGAAGGTATATTTTTTCTTTTTCAGAGTCATGGTTGATTTGCAAGCCTAGGTAGCATCTGGCTTCTCCTAGGTTTGTTATCTTGAAATGTTTCGAGATGGTCACTCTTCACTTCGGCAATCAGCTCTTCGCTTCTGCACAGTATCGGTGTGTCGTCCACGTACACAACAACAATGATGACCTTCTCATTTGTGACCTTTACATAAA